>CAUYPK010129017.1:0-30194 GCA_963574355.1 Loris lydekkerianus | reverse complement strand
TAAACTATAGCTTTCACATGAAGGCTATAACCCAACTATACCACAAGACTATGAGGAAAGGACCAAGGAAGGGGAAGGGAGGGGGGAGGTTTAGGTGGAGGGAGGGTGATGGGTTGGGCCACATCTATGGTGCATATTTTTGTCTATAATAAAAAAAAAATTAATTAATTAAAAAAAATTAATGAATTTGATATGTATTGACACACCAAAATTTTGCCTTAGAAATCTATCAGGGGAAAGTGACATCATTTACTTCCTTTTGCTAGGAAATTAGTAGACATTCCTTTCCACTGACCTAAACTTCCCTCAGGTTTCCTGACTCCCTTTTGAGCTTCTGAGTTTTCAGTACGCCCCTCTCTAGGCATCGTGTTCCATGAGAGTTCACCACATCATGATGCAGACTGCCTTTCTTGTTGCAACCAATATCTCCAGGGCTCATACAAAAGTGGCAGATGTCCTTTGGCTAAATGGCAACATTCCTAGCAGTTCAATGACCACCAGCCATGGGAAAGAAACTTCCCAATGCAGTGAAAAAGAGGCCTTGGTATAGAATAAATTTTTAAGGCAGAGAAAATAACTTTCTAAATTTCATATTAATATGAGATTAGGTTACATATTTGCATTTGTCAGGTAAAGTTCTTGCTGTAGTTGTGTCCCGTGCCCAAGGGGTGTGTCATTACCCTTACATTGTGCCCATTAGGTGGGAGCACATCAATCCCCCTCTCACCTCCCCTCTCCCCCCAAAGAAAATAAATAAAACCACAATACTGCCACAGATCGAAATCCTTGCTCCTCCAGTCAAGGGAAGTGGGACTGGCTCTTAACACTTTTTCAGAAGTGTCAAGGCCTGGCCAATGCCATTACCAGCTTCCTCCCTCAGACACACTTCAAGCCTCCAGCATCTGAAAGTCTTCTTAAGGTACTACTACCTTTTATTACAGAATTTCTCCAAGTTCTGCTTCTTACTTTTGCTCCAAATCTCATTGTTATTTCTACTAGCATCCCAATTTAGGGGACATTTGCTACTCTGGTTTGTCTAGTATCTCTTTCATCTGGTTCTTTGGATTAACATCCTTCCCCCATATACCCACAAATACACACACACACACCCTCCATTCATGTAATTCCTGCCCCCTCATCCTCCTCATTATGCTTCCTATGTGAGTCCAATGGGACAATCAATTCCAGTACCCTAATGATCCCTATGAAGGGATTGGTATGTGGTCTGTCTTCATTCCCCTGACTAAAGTGAATAGTTTAAAGGATGGGCAACAGACCAAGCCAGAGTAATCAGAATTTTTTCCAGAGTTCTACATCTTTTGAAATGTACTGGAAGGACTCTATTTTTCTCCCAAGGTTGCTAGACTTTGTTAATGTGAACTGGAAGCTGACTGTGGCCATGGACCCTTTGCCCTCTTCCAGGTGCTGGAAGCTTGTCCACAGCTTAAGATAAGGAGACTTAAACACAGAGATAGAGGTGGAGGGGCAGGTGTGTCCTATTGACAGCTTTGATAGTCTATATCCCTCTGGCCAAAAGAAAGGGACAAATTCTAAGGGTCTGCTTTATTTCAATGAATGAGAACTTGTCCTACCAACAAAAATGTGAGTTTTGTGTAATGGTTATGCATCAACTTAATTAGTCTAAAGGATGCCCAGATAGCTAGTAAAACATTATTTCTAGATGTGTCTGTAAGGGCATTTCTGGAAGGGATTAACATGTGGATCACTAGACTGAGAAAATTAGATTTTTCTCCCCAATATGGGTGAATGTCATTCAATCCACTGAGAATATGAATAGAAAAAAAAAAAAAAAATAACAGCAGATTAAGAATGAATTTGTTTGAATATTGGTGCTCCTGGTTGTCAGGCCTTTGGACTCTGACCAGAACTTGCATCATTGCCTCCCCTGTATCTCAGGCCTTCAATTCTGAATTAGAACCACATCACTGTTTCCCTGACCCTCCACTTTAAAGGCATCAGATTGTGGAACTTCGCAGCCCCCAAAATCAAGTGAATCAAGTAATCATAAGTCTCTTTCTGTATATCTTTACCTATATCTCCTATTCACTGTTTCTTGGAGAACATTAACTATCAATACAGAGGCATTCTAATCACTCTGAGGAACATTTGGTTTGCTGGTGTAGCTTTGTTGAGCTACATGATAAAACTGGTCTACTCAATACTTGCAATGCTGGCTGCTTAGCAGAGGCCTGAACTGAGTATATCAACCCTAATATTATTTCTCACAGGCCTACAGCAGTACATTTGTTAGGAGTTGATACATTTGGTTATCCACAAAGTTTAGAAATAGTCCCCAAATACTTGCTAAATTTCTATGAACAACCTTCCTTCCCTAAGAAGGCAATTTCTCTGGACCAGAGTCAAATGCTTCATTTTGACCAAGAGTCAGAGTAATTAATGAGCATATTCTCTAATCAGCCAAATGGTCACTGGGCCCCACACATTTTACACAGCTCTTCTATATACATAATGTTCCCACCTTCATTTCTCTATGCTCCTCTTCTCCTGTCCCCAGACATCACTACTTTCTCCTTCTTCCTTGCTGCCCATGGCTTCAGGAACATTTTTTCATTTGTGTCATCTGTCATCCAAAATCCATGTGTGTTTGGTGGGGGAACTGGCTGCAGAGGTCAGTACTTGATGAAAGTAGTGGGTTGAGAGCCTCTACATTTGGTATATGATTTTTGGATATGATTCGGTTGTTAGTCAAGTGTACATGGAAGCTTTGTTGAGATCTATTTTCCCATTTGTCAGTAATCACTCAGAAGCCCCAAGCTTTATGAGATAATTTCAGTGGTATAAAACTTAAAGACTTCCAGATCATATCAATATTTATATTCAACTTCAATGACAATTGCTAATTGATCCAGAAGTTCCAGCCACCAGCCTATTAAAGTAATATGTAGTAATATGTAGTAATATTAAAGTAATACGTAGTAAAGAATAGGTAGTAATACTCCACAGTCATGACACTTAGTGTGTTTTAGCCATGCAGGGAAATGTTTTAATTACAAAAGCTCACAGAGGCTGTGCCCCATACTCAGACAGATCACACATGGTGTGAAAAGAGGTGACTCTAAGTGCCCCCTTCTCTGTGAAGTCACCCACGCTCTGTTGACCTGCCTGAGTACACATAGTTCCCAAGATTTAAATTCAGGATGGAAAAAAAGCCTTTATCAACCTTGGGCGTAAGCCATGTGTTTTATCCCAGCTTTAACCAGAACGTTTTGTCTGTGAATATTGGATAATCACTTGGCTGTTAGGACCCTGACTCCCATCTTGATATTGAGCCTTGTATGTTGGTTCTCTCTTGATTAGGCAGGCACAAGCATTGAGTGACAGATTCCCAACTGCCAATCACAGGAAGCCTTGTAAATTGCATCCTTTCTTGTTAGGCTGACAATGTGACCATAAGTAAGACTAAATCACCCAGAGTTGAGAAAACTCACTTTTGTACTCACCAAAAACTTTTTTTAATCTCCTGAAGAGATACAGCATTCTCACTATTGTCATCTGAAGAAAAGGCCAATCCTTATGCAGGCATGAAGGGACACATGTTCTGCTTTCTCTGAAGTTTGAAATCAGTTTGGAAGATATCTACAATACTTTGAGGAGTAAAAGGGAGGACTGAAGGGGTACGTGCTGGTCCTAGTGACATACAGGCAGGCAGTGAGCAAGGGGGACCTGCCCTAGACCCAAAGGCAGTCCTGTGCAGTATTTATCTTGGTTGTGTGCTCCTCTTCTCCTGTCCCCAGATATCACTACTTTCTCCTTAGAAATTGTAGCCTGGCTTCTTGGCACTGTGAGAGTTGAGCGGCAAGGTTTCTGCTCATCCCTGAGATTGAGATGTATAAGGAGGATGGAGATCCTCAAAGCCAGAGAGGGGGTAGCAAGAGCACACAGCAGTGAATGGAGGAGGGAGAGTGAGAAGAAGAGTGGGGATGCAACTGTTAATGTGGCCACTGTCACAAAACATGTGCCTCTTTCCCTTTTTGAGTTACTCTCTCAATATTCATAGCTCTGAGAAGAAAGGTGTAATGCATAGCATACATGCCCAGGTCCTAGGTGTCTGGGGCTGCAGGAGAGAGGAAGGAGTTCCACAGTGGGGGCCAGGGCACTCCCTCCCACCAACACCTCACACAATGGGACATTCTCCTTAAGTCAGAAGCAGGGTCAGGAAAATACACACACAGACACACACACACACACACACACACACACACACACACAGAGACACACGCATACACACAATTAGACAATTAAGTTTGTGAACTCATCCTAGAAAAGTGTTTTGAAGTGTGGACTAGGTTCTGGCATGGGTGTATAGCTTACCAAAGGGAGTACTTCAAAGGTGACTATAGTGATATTCAACCATGAGGTATGCAGCACTGTTTCTAGGATGAATTCATGAACCTAACTGTCTAACTTCATACATAGAAAGAGGGGGAGACTCTCTATGCAAATATAATCTCTTCTTTCTATGAAAGTACTTGAAATTTTCTTATTAGTAGCTCATTCTTAAATTTATGATGTTATTTAATATTCAGGAAATAGCTAGTAAATTATAAATATTGCCAGGAAAAGTTAGACTTTATTAAGCCCTCACAATTAATGATTAATACCTGAGTAGATAGTTGAACAAATGATAAGCAACTGTGAATTAGCTGAAGAAAAGACCCAGGGCAAAGGAAACCCCTGACTGTTCATTCTCCCACAGATGGGTGGTGCTATTTCTCTAATATATAAAGTTGCAGTTGTGAATAATAAAACATAAATTCATTAAAAAGTATTACTATTATACACTTTAACATAGAAAAGCATCTAAGACACAACTTAAAAAGAGAAAATGGAAGACAGTACTATCCAATCATGGAAAAATAAAAATATTATATTTCTGTCATATAGAAAACAAAGGCCAAAAGAATATTAATCAGACTATTTATAATTAATTTGTAGACAGTGAGATTAAAAGATACCTTTATTTCCCTTTTAATTTAACCACCTGACTTCACTGTGCCCCACACATTTTTTACACAGCTATACTAGACTAAAAAACTATAGTAACCAAAACAGAATGATATTGGCATAGAAACACATAGACCAGTGTGATGGTGAATAATTTTTGACAAAGGCATTAAGAACATACATGGAGGAAATAACACCCTCTTTAATACATTGTGCTGAAGAAACTGGTGTATGCAAAAGAGTGAAACTTGACCCCATCTTTCATCATATACAAAAATCAACTTCAAAATGGGGTAAAGACTTAAAGCTAGGACCCAAAAGTACTAAGAAAAAACCTACAGGAAATGCTTCAGAACTTTATTCTAGGAAAAGATTTTATGACAGAGACTTCAAAAGCACAGGCAATAAAAGCAAAAGTAGATAAATGATACTCTATTAAACTAAAAAGCATCTGCACAGCAAATAATCAACAATGAAAAGATAACATATAACATGGAAAAAATTTGCAAAATATTCATTCTATAACAGAAAATATGCAAGGAACTTAACTCAATAGCAAAAATAGAAATAATGCCATTTATAAAATGAGCAAAAGCCCTGAATAGATATTTCTTAAGACATACAAATGTCCAACAAGCATATGAAAAATACCCAACATCATTAATCATCAGGGAAATGCAAGTGAAAGCCACCATAAGGTATCATCTCACCCTGGTTATAATGGGTATCATAAAAAAGACAAAAATAACAGATGCTGGTGAGGATACAGAGAAAAAGAACTCTCATATATACGCTATTTGTGGGAATGTAAATTATTATTGCCATTGTAGAAAACAGTATTGAAGTTTCTCAAAAAATTAAAAATAGAACTACCATGCATCACAGAAATTCCTCTACTGAGTATTTATCCAAAGGAAAGGAAATATCAAAGGGATACCTGCACTCCAATGTTTATTGTAACACTATTCACAATAGCCAAGATATGCAATTAATCTAAGTATCCATCAATTAGGGAAAATCTCATATATATACAAAATGGAATACTATTCAGCCATAAAAAAAGAATTAAATCCTATCATTTGCAGTAACATGGGTGGAAATGGAGGCCATTATGTGAAGTGAAATAAATCAGACATTGAAAGAAAGATATCTCATGCTCTCATTTATATGTAGGAGCCTAAAGAGTTGATCACATGGAGGCAGAGAGTGGAATGATAGCTATAGGAGGCTAAGAAAGGGGTAGGGGTAGGAATGAATAGATGCTAATGAGTACAAATATATGAAAGAATAAGTGATAGTGTTCAATAGCACAATAGGGTGACTATAGTTAACAATGATTTATTGTGTATTTCAAAATAGTTAGAAGAGTTGAGATGTTCACAACACAAAGAAATGATGAATGTTTGAGGTGATGGATATCTTAAATAGCCTGATTTGATGATTACACATTGTATGCCTGCATCAAAATATTGCATGTACCTTATAAATATGTACAATTCTTATGTATCCATTTTTTAAAAGTTTAATTTTATCAGAGTAATTTGTATAAAATCCTTTAAAAGTCAAATAGTTCCATAGGACTTATACCAGAAAAATATGAGTTCTCTTTAGCACTTTTTATACCTCTCATTCCCTCTCTAGGGTCAATGACTTTCAGCTCTTTGGGCTCTTTCTTTAGGTATTCGCTTCCAGATATTGAAATAAAGTTCAGATAAGAAAACTTTCCGATTTTTTCATTTTATACATTATCTATTGACTTGTTACCTAATCTATTCATACAGTTCCCCTGCCTACATGCTCTTGCTCTCACTGTGTTTTTCCCATAATATATGTTATTTATATGTTATATACATATATGTTTGTGTGTATCATATACATATGTACATATAGATTATGAGGTCCCACAGTTAAGTTCACAAACTCATCCTAGAAAAGTGCTACATATTTCATTGCTGAATATTGCTACAGTCACCTTCAAAGTACTCCCTATGCTCTGAGGCCAGCACCTAGTCCATCCTTCAAAACAATTTTGGAAATTTTTGTCGGGAATGACCATCAACGCTGTTATCATACAGTGCAAAAAATGATGCAAAAACAATAATGAATGCCACTCAGCAAGACACTGCTACACAGACACAAACACAGCTATGAGACACAGGTACACCAAAGTTATAAAATCTTGATATATCAGTGCATAGCTTCCCAAGGGAGTTACTCCAAAAGTGACCACAGTGATATTTAACAATGAGGTATGTAGCACTTTTTCTATTCATGAACTTAATTGTGAGACCTCATATACACACACATATACATATATATATATACACACATACTGTACACACCACACATACATACATGTACTGTACATATCATGATTAAGTTAAATCACTTTCCAGCATTTCCAACACCATAACTATGTACATATTGCTCACATAAGTGACCATACTTCATTTTTTTCTTTTCTTCTTTTCTTTTCTTTTCTTTTCTTTTTTTTTTTTTTTTTTTTTTTTTAGATATATTATCAAGCTGTAACCCTCGGTAGAGTGCTATGGCGTCACAGCTCAGAGCAACCTCAAACTCCTGGGCTTAAGCGATTCTCTTGCCTCAGCCTCCCAAATAGCTGGGACTTACAGGGGCCCACCACAACTCCCAGCTATGCTTTGGTTGCAGTTGTCATTGTTGTTTAGCAGGCCTGGGCTGGGTTTGAACCCATCACCCTTGGCATATGTGGCCAACACCCTGCTGACTGAGCTATGGGTGCTGCCCTTCATTTTTTTCTTGTACAACTTTGTGCTTTTTCTGGAATTGTCTTGTTTTGTTAATGTTGTGCTTGTGATTGATTATTGTTTGCTTAGTTTTATTATGTGCTTGTTAATATTTTATCTCCCAACTCTCTCATGGAGCTCTATGAGTTTCTCTCAACTTAACAAAATCCATTAGCAGTCTTCCAGCTCCCTTTTTCTAAAAGATATCCACCACAAAGCCATTCATCCTGTAGTTCCAACCTAAACTGAGTGCTTAATAGACCTGCCAAACAGCTGTCATTGTGGGACCTCTTTCACCATCAGCCTGAGAATTCCCTTCAGCTCTCTTTTGAATTAGATCCCCTATTTCCAATATCCCAGGATTTTTTCATAGTTGTTTTACTCTCTCAACGTGGTTGAACACAAACTAAGAAAAGTTACCATGGGATGTAAAATTTTCAAGATCTTACACATCTGGAAGTGGCTTTCAATTCTCACACTTGATCTAAAGCTTATCTGGAAAAGCTATTTTAGAATAGAAATCATTTTCCATCAGCGATGTAAAGGCACTTCTTCATGACTTCTAGCTTCCAAAGTAGCTTTTAAGAAGTCTCATGCTATTCTGATTTCTCTCTTTCTCTATAATCAATTTCTTATCTCTGAAAGCTTTAACATCTGCTCTTTTTCTGGCATTCTGTAATCTAACAATGCTGTGCTTTGTGAGGGACCTTTTAATATTATTGTTTGGGGCTTTTTGGTTGACACTTTCTAGCTATAAACTCATGTTCTTCAGTTACAGGAAATATTTGTTATTTCTTAGATACAATTTTTTTTTTTAGTTTTTTTAATTTCCTTTTCTAGAACTTCTATAAGCAGGTACTGGTCTCTCAGATGGATTCTCTATTTTCTCCCCATCTTTTAGTTTTTCTCTCTTCTTTTCCACTTACTTTCAAGATTTCTTCTACTTTATCACACAGATCTTTTATTAAAACTTTTATTCCTGTTACCATATTTTAACTGTCAAAAAGCTCAATATAAACAATGCCATCAGCAGATAGTGGAATTAGACTATTCTACCATTATCTCCCCCACTAACCATCACTTTTGACAATCACTCTTGGATCATAATACCTTTGTGGAAGTCCAGGAATCCAGCAGAGACATTTTAGCACATTGTTGGGGGGGGAAATATGAGAACAGGCACATTAAAGAGGGAAAGAAGAAAAGTTTCATTTTACCTGTCACTCCTCCCCCCAGGATGGCCAAGCTCAGTGCCAGGAGAGAACCTCTCAACCCGTGATGTCTCCCGTGAGGGAAAGTGAGAGCACAAGGAGTGAACCCATGGCTGCCTGAGCCATGCAAGATGCCATCCAAGTGGCCTAAGTCTTTCTTTTCCCATCCAGAGTAATCAGATTGGCAGAGCTGAGTGGTTGGGAGAGGCTGGAAGCAGAGAAAAGAAGCACAGTAACCAGGACTCAGAACTTGGCAAAGGGCTTCAATTCCTACTAACTGTTTCATGGGCTTCATCAGGAAGCCCACCCAAAAGCTGCTTGGGATAACTTGAATGAAGATTCCCCAACTGGCTCACAGACACCCTCAATGCTCTGCATGCCTCACATACCACCCCAACATCCAAGGCTCACTCCCCAGGTATGGCCCCATGGACTGTGAATGTAAGCCTCTATAGAAGGCCTGTACACAGCCAGGCTAACTCAGTGTGATTAGGAGAAAGCAGGCAAACTTGAGCATTTCAGGGCACCACTCAAGAGAAAACAAATGGGAGGATTACAGCACCTTGCCTGGCTCTGCAGGTCAAGAGAAGGCATTAAATCCTAACAATTCACCCACAAAAGGAAACAAGAGATGTGGAGTTGGTACTTCCATAAAAAATAATCTAAAAGAGCCTCAGAACCTCTAGACAGGCTGACTGGTGAAAGTTTCTCTCTGAAAGCTGATCAGTAGACTGGAGAAGGTAACTGCTTTATCAACTGCAAAGACCAAAAAGCAAGACTGCAAGGAACAGAACAAAAGAAAACATGACACCACTGAAGGAATAATAATTTTTTACTAACCAAACCCAAGAAAATAAGATCTACAAATTTCCTGACAAAGAATTGAAAATAGTTGTTTTAAGGAAGCTCAGTGAATTAGAAGAGAACACAGATATACATTGTAATCAGTAAAACAACACACATGGGCAAAACAATAACTTCAACAAGGTGATAGAAATTATTTAAGAAAGAAAAGGAGAAAGGAAGGAGAAGAAGAAAAAGAAGAGGAGGAGGAAGGAGAAAAATAAGAAAGAAACAAATGCTGGAGCTGAACGAAATGAAAAATGCAATAGATAACCTTCAACAGGCAGACTCACTCAAGCAGAGAAAATAATCTATAGACTCAAAGACAGGTGGGTAATTTGAAGTGATAATTTGAAATTATCCACTCACTGAAGGGAAAATAAAAAAGAATGAAAAAGAGAGAAGAGAGCAGTGGCACCTGTGTTCAGTGGGTAGGGCGCCAGCCCCATATACTGAGGGTGGTGGGTTCGAATCCAGCCCCGGCCAAACTGTAACAAAGAATAGCCGGGTTTTGTGGGGGGCACCTGTAGTCCCTGCTACTCAGGAGGCTGAGGCAAGAGAATCACCTAAGCCCAGGAATTGGAGGTTGCTGTGCACTGTGCCGCCACAGCACTCTGCCAAGGGTGACAAAGTGAGACTCTGTCTCTAAAAATAAAAAATTAAAAAAGAGAGAGAGGAGAGAGCTTCTTGGATTTATGTGACATTATCAAGAGATGCAGAAGCTTCCTGATTTACAAAGGGATTATATCCCAATAAACATGTTCTAAGTTGAAAACATTATGAGGCAAAAAAGGCATTTAATACACCTCACCTACCAAATATCAATAGCTTAGTCTAGTCTACTTTAAACATGCCCAGAACACTTCTCACTAGCCTATAGTTGGGCAAAATTATCTAACACAAAGCCTATTTTATAATAAAGTTTGAGCATCTCATGTAATTTATTGAATACTGAGTGAAAAACAAAATAGTTGTATGGGTTTCTACTGAATGCACGTCACTTTTGCACCATTGTAAAGTAAAAAAAAAAAATTGTAACTCATCATTTGGGGACCATTTATAAAAGAATTTTGGATATAATAGAAGATAAAAAGAAACAAATGAGCAGAAATCTTATTTTGAAAAGTATTAGCTGAAAACTTCCCAAATCTGGGGAGAGATATGGTCATTCAAGGTACATGAAGTTCAAAAGTCCTCAAACAGTTTCAACCCAATGAGGACTTCACCAAAACCCAGTGGAGACTTCACACCTTTTATGTTTACCTGGATGGAGCTGGAACATATTCTTCTTAGTAAAGTTTATCAAGAATGGGGAAAAAAGTATTCAATGTACTCAATACTACTATGAAATCAATATATAATCACCTATACATTCATACGAATGGTAAAACATAATAATTATAGTCTAGAAATTAGAAGGGAAGAGGAGAGAGATGGGAGAGGTGGGGGAGGCAGGAGGATATTTGGGGGGACCTCACCTAATGTTCATATTGCAATGGTCCATTTCAAAACTATTAAGAAAAGAGTGTAATTGTGATGGATGTGTTGATCAGTTCAATGTAAGCATTTCACATTGTATATCAAATCAGTACACTGAACCCCATAAATGCATCAGTGTACACAGTTATGATTTAATAAAAACTAAAAAATAAAAATAAATAAATAAATAAACTGTCAAAAATCAAAGGCAAAGAAAGAATTTTGAGAGCAGCAAGAGAATGCCAAATACAAAAGAACTCCCTAAGTCATAAAAATAACTTTAGGTAACTTGATAATGAATATACAATATCAGTGGATTTCTCAAGAGAAACTTTATAGACCAAGAAAGGATGGGATGATATATTCAAAGTGCTGACACAGAAATATTCTTAACCAAGAATATGTTACCCAGCAAATTTATCTTTCAGAAATGAAGGATGAAGACTGTCCCACACAAACAAAACCTGAGAGAGTTCATCACCACTAGTTGTGCCTTACAACAAATGCTAAAGGGAGTTTTTCAAATTGAAATAAAATGATGCTAACTATAAAAAGAAAACATATGACAGTATAAAATTCACTAGTAAAAGTAAGTACATATTTCAATTGCCCCAGGGATCTGCATCAGAAAATATTTTACCATGCTGAATTCCTCAAGTGTTTTCGCCGCACTCTTTTCTAGTGTTTTTATAGTTTCACGTCTTAAGTTTAAATCTTTTATCCAGTGAAAATCTATTTCTGTTAAAAGTGAAAAGTGTGGGTCCAATTTCATTCTTCTACAGGTGTCCAGCCAGTTCACCCCACATCATTTGTTGAATAGGGAATCTTTCCCCCACTGAATGTTCTTGATAGACTTATCAAAGATCAAATGACGATAGGTAGCTGGGTTCATCTCTTGGTCTCTATTCTGTTCCATACATCTACCTCTCTGTTTTTGTACCAGTACCACGCTGTTTTGATCACTATCGATTTATAGTATAGTCTGAAGTCTGGTAGCATGATTCCTTCTGCTTTGTTTTTATTTCTGAATAATGTCTTGGCTAATCGAGGTTTTTTCTGATTCTATATAAAACAAAGTATTATGTTTTCAAGATCTTTAAAGTATGACAGTGGTGCTTTAATAGGGATTGCATTAAAATTGTATATTGCTTTGGGTAGTAAAGACTTTCTTTTTTTTTCCTTATTGTTGGGGATTCATTGAGATTCATCAAGAAACCAGGTTACACTGATTACATTTGTTAGGCAAAGTCCCTCTTGCACTCATGTTTTGCCCCCAAAAAGTGTGGCACACACCAAGGCCCCATCTGCCGCCCTCCTTCCCTCTCTCTGCTCTTCCTTTCCCCACCCCTGCCATGTTCTTTCTCTCTCTGCTCTCCACTTCTCCCACCCCCATCATGTCATTAATTGTCATTAATTGTCCTCATATCAAAATTGAGTACACAGGATTCATGCTTCTCCATTCTGGTGATGCTTTACTAAGAATAATGTTTTCCACTTCCAGCCAGGTTAATACAAAGAATGTATAGTCTCCATTTTTAATGGTTGAATAGTATTCCATGGTGTACACATACCAAAGCTTGTTAATCCATTCCTGGGTTTGTGGGCATTTAGGCTGTTTCCACATTTCGGCAATTGTAAATTGAGCTGCCATAAACAGTCTAGTGCAAGTGTCCTTATGATAAAAGAATTTTTTTCCTTCTGAGTAGATGCCCAGTAATGGGATTGCAGGATCAAATGGGAGGTCTAGCTTGAGCGCTTTGAGGCTTCTCCATACTTCCTTCAAAAAAGGTTGTACGAGTTTGCAGTCCCACCAGCAGTGTAAAGGTGTTCCCTTTTCTCCACATCTGTACCAGCATCTGCAGTTTTGATATTTTGTAATTGGGCCATTCTCACTAGGGTTAGATTGTATCTCAGGGTGGCTTTGATTTGCATTTCTCTAATAAATATGGATGATGAACATTTTTTCATATGTTAGCCATTCATCTGTCTTCTTTAGAGAAGGTTCTATTCATGTCTCTTGCCCATTGATATATGGGATTGTTGGATTTGTTCATGTGGATTAATTTGAGTTCTCTATACATCCTAGTTATCAATCTTTTGTTTGATTCAAAATATGCAAATCCTTTCCCATTGGGTAGGTTGTCTATTTGCTTTGGTTGTTGTCTCCTTAGCTGTACAGAGCTTTACAGTTTAATTAAATCCCGTTTGTTTATTTTTCTTGTTGCAATTGCCATGGCAGTCTTCTTCATAAAATCTTTCCTCAGGCCAATATCTTCCAGTGTTTTTCCTATGCTTTCTTTGAGAATTTTCCTTGTTTCGTGCCTTAAATTTAAGTCCTTTATCCATCTTGAATCAGTTTTTGTGAGTGGAGAAAGGTGTGGGTCCAGTTTCAGTCTTTTACATGTAGATATCCAGTGCTGATTCAATTGGTTTAAAGTTTTTAAGAGCAGAGCTGAGGTATCTCTGAAAAGAAATTGATCCTGTGGATAACTGCTTCAGTCCATACCGGAGAATTCTAGCCTGCCCTTTGGACCCCCCTCGTCAGCTCCCATAATTATGTATACCAGATTCTTGCAGTAAGACTTCTCACATGTATTTCCTGCTTGTTCCATGTCTCTGGTTGAACTGTGTTCTGGCTATTACAAATCAGTCTGCTATGAATATTCTTTTGTGCGATTGTCATGGGCATACATTTTCAATTTCTTTGGGGTAGATACCTAGGCATGGAATTTCTAGGTCAAGGATGTCTATTTAATTTTATAAGAAATTGCCAAGCTCTTTTCCAACATTTTTGTGCCATTTTAGGTTCTACCAGCAATATGTGAGATTTCTACCCATTTTACATTCTCACCAACATTCAGTGTTGGTTAGTCTTTTTGATTTTAGCCCTGCTTTTGGTGAGTGGTTTACTCACCAAATAGTTTACAAACTACTACTATTGTTTTAATTTGCATTTCTCTGGTGACTACAAAAGATGAGCACTATTTCTTGTAGTTGTTAGGCAATTGTAGATCTTCTTGTGTGAAGTTTGTGTTCAAATCCTCTCATTTTTCTAAATTGGGTTGTGTTTTTATTATTGACTTACAGGAGTTCTTCAAATATTCTGAATGCACGTCCTTTATCAGATATTTATTCTGCTAATATTTTTTCTTCCAGTCTTGCCTAAGCATTGTGCCCAAAAGTACTTGGTTTTCATTCATTTTTGTTTGTTTGTTTTTGTAAATGTTATGGTTGCTGCTTTCCTTTATCTTGTCTTAAGAAATTTTTACTTACCACCAATGTCATAAAACTATGTTTTTTCCTAAAAATCCTGTAGTTATAGGTTTATGTCTGTGTCATCTCAAAATTGTTTTTATAAATAGTGTGAGCTAGTAGTTGAGGTTTATGAGCTTTTTCTTCCTGAGTATCTACTTGTTCTATCAATATTTGTTGGAAAGACTATTCTTTTTGGGTGGACTGTTGTAGCATCCTTGAAAAATCACTTGATTGCAGAAGTGTGGATTTACTTATGGATTCTTGTTAATTCCATTAATCTCTTGGTTTTAACTCAGGTAGTTAAGTTTTTCACTTTTCTTTTTTCAAAATGTTTTCAACTATTCTTTTGTATTTGTATGTCAGTTTTAAAATCACCTTAATTACTATTTTTTAAAAGTCTGCTGAGATTATTATTGAGATTGATGTGATTGATTAGCACCCTCATCACTTCTTTTCCGCACTATACTGAATTATCATTAAGATTGATGTGAATCTGTATTTTAAAAATTAACATTACAACAGTATTGAGTATCCTAAGAGCGTAGTGTGTCTTTCCGTATGTTTCTTTACTTTTTCTCAGTGATAATGTTTAATGTTTGTTTTTGTTCCTAGGTATTTTATATATTTTTGACATTATGGGTAATTTAAGTTTTATTTTCACATTGTTTACTGCTAATATCTTGTCATACCTTTGATCTTCCTGAATTTGTTTATAAGGTATTTCTTTTTTTTCTTTCCTCTTCCTTCCTTTCTTTGAATGATCGCCTATGATTTGCTATGTAAACAATTATAACATTTCCAAATAGAGAAGATTTTACTTTTTCTTTTTGCAGTATTTATGCTTTTTATTTCTTTTCTTACCTTATTGCAGTGGCTGGGGGGACTTTGAGTACAGCACTGAAAAGAAGTGATGAGGGTGGTAATCCTTTATTGTTGACCTTTGGTTGATTGTTTTACCATTGAGTATGAAGTTAATAGTAGCAGATTTTATGTTTCAGGTACTGAACAGTACAGTGAATACACAGGCTATGCTGAGACATATCGTTGGGCCCGGAGCCATGAAGATGGAAGTGAAAGGTGAGTCTGGTTCTAACTTTTGTATCACATGGTTAAAAGGAAAGGAATGTGAACTTCAGCCTTATATGCTCTATATCCCTTCCACTCTTAATTCAGCAATTGAACTTTCTTTTTAAGTTCAATATTGCAGGTTCAAGGGCAGTTAAAACAGTATCATCATCTCCATATACCAAAGAGAGGAACAGAGAAGATAAAAACTGAAAGTCTAAAGTTAAGACAAGAAGGGCAGAGTTCTCTCCAATTCTTTACTTATAGAAGCAAGGCAGTGGGTTGGCGCCCATAGCTCAGTGGTTAGGGCACCGGCCATGTGCACTCTGGTTTGTGGGTTCGAACCCTGCCAGGGCCTGCTAAAAACATTGACAACAATAACAAAAAAATAGCCGGTCATTGTGGCAGGCACCTGTAGTCTCAGCTACTGGGAGGCTGAGGCAAGAGAATTTCTTAAGCCCAAGAGTTTGAGGTTGCTGTGAGCCGTGAGCTGTGATGCTACAGCACTCTACCGAGGGCAACATAGTGAGACTCTGTCTCAAAGAAAAAAAACAAAAACAAAAGCAAGGCAGTGGAGTTTAACCACCAAGTTCAAACTTATTTAGACTGATGTAGAATAGGTTCTACTTAGAACTTAAAGTCCTAGGTCAGCTTATTTAGTTATCCTAATTTTCCTGTTGAAATAAGTGAGGGAAGCCTTTGTTGGGACAGTGGGCCTAATGCCACACAAACCAGTCAATGACAGACCCTACAGTGAACTTTGTAGGGGCTTTCAAGAGCTACTGTCTCCTGTTTCTTAAAATGTGTTTTTATATTTTGGCATTCCTGCTTCCTCACTAAATTGTGTAATTCACCAGAAGTAAATTTTATAAAAATGCTATCTGAAAGCTTATGGAGTTTTTTGTGTTGTTTGTTTTTTAATGAGAAAGCTGTTGGGTAGAGTCAGCTTTTGCCCATGTAGCCATATTTGTATCAAGGACTTATTCTTTGATTGTCTCAAGTCCAGTCTCTGGTTTCTTTTCTCCTTATTTTGAATAAAATATGTGGTTGCAACAAGCAGTTTTCATGTGTATGTTTATTCCTAATAATTATTTGTAAGGTAGCATGAAGGTTTCTGTTGTTATTCACCAGTGTGAAAAGTTGCTTGGCATAGCGATATATGCAAGTTTATAAAGAGATAAAAATATTTGGAATTTTACCCATTTCCAAAATTATTTCAGTCAGTCTTTCTGTTTCCACAGGCAGCATGTTATTGTCTATTTTGATGTCTCTGTCTTTTTAAAAATAGTCTTTCACAGATGACAGTTGTGCATAGCAGTCAGAATGCTACATTGAATTATTTCACATTTTTATAACACTTGACTTCTTGGAATTGTTTCCTAGACAATATATGATGACGAAAACCCGAACGATTTAAAGCAGACCTCTCAAAGCAAAGTAGGAATGAGCTCTTTTCAAGATACAAATGTCCTGTCTTTAGTATTAGTGGAAAACGAAGAACTAAATTTCTTTTGTTTGCCTCAATATCCTTTAACCTCTGAGGCTCACTATAAATGATGTACCTGCTCACAATGTGTCATTCTGCTGTCTCTTGTTAGGTTTTCATTTTACTTTTTAATGCCCAAGAGTGCATATGTGCATATCTAAAAAATAGAAGAGTGTGTCTTCTCTTCCACTTTTGTTAGACCCACAGGCACTGGTTTGTTTGTTTTTGATTCTTTTCTTTTCTTTTCTTTTCTTTTCTTTTCTTTTCTTTTCTTTTCTTTTCTTTTCTTTTCTTCTTTTCTTTTCTTTTCTTTTCTTTTCTTTTTTTTTTTGAGACAGAGTCTCACTATGTCACCCTGGTTGGAATGCTGTGGCATCCACAGCTCACAACAACCTCAAACTCCTGGGCTTAAGCGATTCTCTTGCCTCAGCTTCCCAAGTAGCTGGGACTACAGGTGCCCACCACAACACCCAGCTATTTTTTTTGTTGCAGTTGTCATTGTTGTTTAGCTGTATGTGGTGTATGTGGTTGGCGCCGTAACCACTGTGCTATGGGCGCCAAGCCAGTGTTTTTGATATTTTAACACTGGCAAAGCCTTGACATTTGTGAGGGTTTCCAGCGACTTTACCTGTTCCTTATCTTCCTCCCCTTTCTGTCTCGTCCCAGGGACGACTGGCAGCGGCGCTGCACTGAGATAGTTGCCATTGATGCACTTCACTTCAGACGTTACCTTGATCAGTTTGTGCCTGAGAAGATGAGACGGGAGCTTAACAAGGCCAGTAACCTTATTTCCTAGTTCAGCTGGCAGCTGTCATCTGTTTACTGCCATTTTATTAATGCTGAAATTAATGCTTTCTGGTAATTCTTGCAGTGTCAGTATGTCTGCCCACAGCTCTCCTGATTTAATGGCTCTGTCAGCTTGTACAAGATGTACTTTCCATTTCATAATTGTTTGATTAGCAGCCGAGGTTGCCAAATAGTCTGTTGCTTGATATTAAACCCCGCACATGCATTTATCTCATCAAGTACTTAGCTGCTTTGGAACATGATCATTCTAAAACCGTACAGAAATGTATGAGCCCTAAGAATTTTTTTTCAGACCTGCCTAATGACATTTTCTCTGTTAGGTATGCTATCATTTAAACAGATAAACAAGAAAAAAAAAAAAAAAATTGAGTTAATCATTATCCTATTTTAGGTAAGATTCTCATTAGTTTTTTGATTTGGTGTAATTTGACATATTTATGATGAAATCTGTGCTTTTCAATGGTACGTAGTGCTACTGTAATCATTTTTTTCTTTTCCATTGCATTACAGAAATACAAAAGTGACCATGTTTATTCACATTTTTAATACTGGTAACCATAGCAAATAAACTCTATTGTACAATAGAGTGTTAATTTTGTTTTCCAGATTTTGTGCCTTACCAAAACACCTGAGATTTTCTTTACTTCTCAAATTAATCTCACAAGAATCTGACCCAATTTTGGAAACAATTGTTTGATTCCCATGAGTAGGTTTTTTGTTTTGTTTTTGTTTTTAATAGTGCAAATGTCTTTAATTTTTTTACAACTGTTATGCCATGAGTTCATAGGGAATACGTTCCGGCAGCCCAGGTTTGTTTCCACTGGTTCTCACAGAGTGCACTTCTCTGCGTGGAGCAGGCTGGAGCTTCAGTTAAACCCAGGCATGTTTCTCTTTGACTTCCTTCTTTTCCTCATCTTTTTCCTTCATAGGTTTCAAGAAGCTGTCTCAGCTCTTAAAGTGGTTAATATGCTCAATGTGCATATTAATTCTCTTGGCAAGAACCTTCCCTTTCTGTTTGATCATGAGAGTCACAACAGCATGCTGGGTAACAATGGTAGACCAGCTTTACTGTGGTGACATCTGTGGGGTATTCCTTTTGAACAGTGCCCACTCTTTTGGTGTCTACAATATCCCCTTTCTTGTAGATTCACATGAATGTGGCCAAGGAAACAAGTCCATGTTTTCTAAACTGCCTAGGAAACATGTGTCAGGTGCCTCTCTTTCCCTTTCTGTTTATCAGTTTGGCAAGTTACTAGAAGATGGCAATTCCAGCAGAAACGCCCATGAGTAGAAATCAGTTATGAGATTATTTATTTAGATAATAGGTTTGTTGCGTTGCATGGTTATATGTATTCCAGTCCCTATACAAAGATGTCTGATAATGATAGCAGACTGGGTATAACACAACCAAAAAATCCAGACAGGTTTTTACTTCACTTACAAACTGTGGAGTAGATACTTTGAATATAATTAGATATGTTATTTTATATCGTAATCCATTTGCGAATCTAATTTCTTCTCCAAAATTTTATAGGGGCAAAAATAAACTATTACAGGGGTACAAATGTTTTCTCTACATAGATCACTTTTGTAATGTTTGAGTTAGGGCTTGAGAATCTAATTTATTGTTGAGCACTTCTTTTATTTACACATTTATATTTTTGTGTGTGTGTGTGTGTGTAGTTTTTTTAGAGATAGGGTCTCACTCTGTCACCCAGGCTGGAGTGCAGTAGTATGATCTTAAGTCACTGTTGCCTCAAACCCCTGGACTCCAGTGGTCTTCCTGCCTTAGCTTCCCAAGTAGATAACTGGGACGACAGGCATTTGCCACCATACCTGACTAATGTTTCTTATTTTTCTTTAGAAACAAGGTCTAGGCTGGTCTCAAACTGCTGGCCTCAAGTGATCTTCCCACCTCCACCTTCCGAGTGGCTGAGATTAAAGGTGTGAGCCATCACACCTGGCATCTTGTATATAATTTATTAGATTATTTTAATAATTAAGAGTTCTCTAATGAATTTCATAAAATGTTTGAAGAATAATGTCCTATTTTCGAAAGTTGAACTGGCACAATGGACATCATTTATTATAAAAAAAAAAAAAAAAAGAGTAATTTCTCAGAAAACCTATCCAGAAAGACTGTTCTGTAGTATATCAAAAATTCTAAATTTGCCTGTGCTGCAGAGTATCTTTTACTAGTCACTGTTACACCACTGTATGCTCCTGCTATAGTAGTTGTCTCCAATCCTGTGATGTTTTTAAGATATCAAGTAGAATAAGAATGTCTGTCTGGGAGGTGCCTGTGGCTCAGTGGGTAGAGTGCCAGCCACATACACTAAGGCTTGCTGGTTCAAACCTAGCCCAGGCCAACTAAAACAATGACAACTGCAACAACAACAAAAAAATGGCCGGGCATTGTGGCAGGTGCCTGTAGTCCCAGCTACTTGGGAGGCTGAGGCAAGAGGATCACTTAAGCCCAAGAGTTTGAGGTTGCTGTGAGCTGTGATGTCACAGTACTCTACTAAGGGCGACAACTTGAGACTCTGTCTCAAAAAAAACAAAAGAATGTTTGTCATTGAATTCTCCTAAGATATTATTTACTCAAACATGTATATGGTTACATGGTCATTGATGGTAGGAGACATGTAGGTAGTTTGGAGAGAAACATGAAATAGAAAGTAGAATCAAAATGTATTTAGCCATAGTTATATGGATAACTTTTTTTATGGATAAAATCTATACTCCCTCATATACCTTCCAGTGGGAGCTAGATCGTTCATGTTTAGAAATCATCCTCAACAATGATCTTGGAAAAGGACATCTTTGGGCATAAATATATATTTATTTTTTTCCTTTTTTTTTTTTTTTGAGACAGAGTCTAACTATGTCGCCCTTGGTAGAATGCAGTGACATCACAGCTCACAGCAACCTCAAACTCTTGGGCTTAAGTGATTCTTTTGCCTCAGCCTCCCAAGTAGCTGGAACTACAGGTCCCTGGCACAAGACCTGGCTGTGTTTTTGTTGCAGTTATTTAGCTAGCCTGGGCTGGGTTCGAACCTGTCACCTTGGTGTATGTGGCTGGCGCTGTAACCACTGTGCTATGAACGCCGGGCTTTTTTTTTTTTTTTTTTTGAGACAGAATCTTATTCTGTGCCCTGGGTAGAGTGCTGTGGCATCATAGCTTATAGCAACCTTATACTCTGGGCTTGAGCGATCCTCTTGCCTCAGCTTCTAGAGTAGCTGGTACTACAGGTGCCTGCCTGGATGCCTAGCTATTTTTAGAGACAGGTCTCACTTTTGCTTAGGCTAGTCTCTAACTTTAAGCTCAGGTGATCTACCCATGTAGGCCTCTCAGAGTGCTAGGATTACAGGCATGAGCCACCAAACCTGGCCAGTTGACTTTCTCTACCTTCACTTACATGTCACTGGCCTTTAGTTTATCAGCCTGAGACAGCAGAAATTTTAAAGATGTGGAGCCTTGTTATGTATGAATAGGTTAAGTTGTAAGTATTGGCAACATTGAAAAACATTTGTTTGTAGAATATATGCAGAGAGAAAGGAATACTTACTTATACACAGTGTCAAGACTGCAAATTAGTACAACCTCTGTGGAAAACAGTATGGAGATTTCTGAAAAAACTCCAGGAAGACCTGTCATTCAATGTGGCATTCCCACTTCTGAGTGTCTGTTGAAAGGAAAAGGAGCCTTTCTATCAAAAACATACTGTCACTCAAACGTTTATTGCAGCACAGGTCACAGTTGAAAAGAAGTGGGTTCAACTGAAGTGCCCATTAATTCATGAGTAGATGAATAAAATGTGGTATATGTATATCGTGGAATACTACTCAGCCATAAAAAGTGTGAATTAATGCCTTTTGCAACAATTTAGTTGGAACTGGCCACCATTCTCCTGAGTGAAGTATCTCAAGATTGGACAAACAAATGACACTTGTGCTGGTTATTAAATTAGAACTAACCAGTGAACATACATCTGCACAGAGGGAAGTAAAATTCAGTAGAAATCCAGAAGGAGGAGAGGGGGGAGGAGTAGAGGAGCAAAAATATACCTAATGGGTTCAAGGGACACTATCTGGGTGATGGGCACACATAGCTGTGACTCAAGCATTACAAAACTTATCCATGTAACCAAAAGCATGTGTACCACCTTAATATTTTGAAATAAAAATAAAGAAATAAATTTATAAATTTTAAAAATGATTCATTAAATGGTTGATGATTAAATAATTTTTAAACAGTGCTAATATCATTTTTTGAGGCATATAATCTAGAAATAATATACTGTATTATTGTAATATACTGTGCAGGCGTCCTCAAACTTTTTAAACAGGGGGCCAGTTCACTGTCCCTCAGACCGTTGGAGGGCCAGACTATAGTTTTTTTAAAAAAGCTATGAACAAATTCCTATGCACACTGCACATATCTTATTTTGAAGTAAAAAAACAAAATGGGAACAAATACAATCACACCGCCTCATGTGGCCTGCGGGCCGCAGTTTGAGGACCCCTGGTATACTGTGTGTGATGCTCTCCCATGGATAATGAATACCCACATTTAGTGACGTAAACTTTTGGGAAAATGCCCCTCAAGAAAATGGCCAGCTCTTGGCTAGGAGAGGCACATCAGAGGAGTGGGGAGAAAAGGAGGGTAACACTCCCCTAAATCTGCAGATCGCACTGCCCTCTTGCAGCTGCCTGCTCTATGGAGGCTGTGCCTTCCTTCTCCTGGAATACATTTCCTTCCCACCATTTCAGGAGCTGCTCAGCCCAAGGGTAGTCAGGCAGGTTCCTGGGGCCTGCACGGGGCTCCTAGTCCACTCCACATAGCTGGGCCTTGGCCCTCACCCTGCATGGCCATGGCCTGCTGTGCCAACCCTGCTGATGCTCCCTTCCCTGATGACCACACTCAGCAGAGGCCACTCTAGCCAGCTCCCACCAGATCCCAGATCATCCCGTACCCCATGTGCCTGGCAGATCCAGACCAGGGGAGCAGTGACCCTGCCAGACCCACTGGGCCACCCCACTCTTAAGCCACATTGCCTGTGCATAATACACATTCTTATTTTTCCCTCAAAAATTAGAGCAAAAAAGTGCATTATACATGCCAAAATATGGTGAGTACGTTGTCTGGAATCATTCAAAATATGACAGATTGTTATATATTTTCTTAAAATTCTTCAAGTACTAAATAAAGCCTAGTAAATCCAGTATCATATCAATTGCTGGACAGATAAAGCCATGTGAAACAGGTGTGTTGATTTTCTTTTTAATGCATTGTAATGTAGTTCATATTCAAATGTAGTTCTGTATTCATATTCAATCTGTTATTTATATCAGTATGCAGCTAACTTCTCATTTATATCTTAGAAAAGATTCTTTCAGTCAAATGCAGGTAGAGTTTGTCTTTTAATTATACAGGTAGCAATAGTAAAAGTAATTCTCATTAACTGCTTACTGTATATATGCAAGGAAGTCGGTGTTTTAAATTCATTGTCTCATTTAATCCATAAAGCATAGATACTGTTCTTATGTCCAGTTTGGAGACAGTAAACTGATCCTTTGATAGAGTTGAGTGATTTTCCTAAGCTCACAAATCTGAGCAGTGACCAAACCCTAAATCTAGGCTCCTCAACTTCAGATCACTTTTTAAAAATGTAAATTCTCTGACATAGGGATTATCACAACTAGATCTGACCTTCATACTTTACATGATTCACCCTTACATCGTTGAGAATATTCTCTGCCTTTGGTGAACACATGATCTTCTGTAGGCACATGCCTGGGTCACTTCTTTAATCATAAACTTATGTTGTGACCAAGGTGCTGTTGAGTTCTTTTCTTAAATCCATTTCCGTTTGGTATTTGTTTTCAAGGAAATCTGAGGGTTTTTCTCCAGCCTATTTAATAAAGTCCCTGGAGACTAGGAAATACCACAGGTGTAATACAGCCTATTGACACGTGGAGTAACATCGTGAAAGCACACAGTTCAGGTCCTGGCATGTGAGAAAGCATTCAGTAGATGTGTGTTCTTTTATTCACTGCTATACTCCAAAATATTTGTTCTTTTAGCAGAGGTTTTTTTTTTTTTTTTTTTAACTTTTTTACTGAAAAAATAAAAAGTAAATGATTTTGTTGAATATACCATTGACAACTTTGGGTCTTCTAAATCAAAGTATTCTATCCCTTATTAGTTATATTCACCTATTAAAATAGATTTATGAATTTTAGTGCAAGCAATAGAAATTTCACATAAACTTAGAATATTTAATTGAGCATTTTATATCTTATGTTTTATAAGCTCTGGTTTAAAGCAGAAGTCTTTATTGAATTACTTTCAAGATGTCTCACACAATTCCACTTTTTTTTTTTTATGCCATGGAGAAAGTAGAAAAGAATAGAAAAACTGCATTTTTCTAAACGAAGTAACATAGCTTAAGACCAGTCTTCCTCATGAGAAAGATAGTTTGGATCCCTGAGCTTTGCAGTGAGAAAGATAGTTTGGATCCCTGAGCTTTGCAGTACGATTTGCTACTTTGGGACATTTCCTTCCCAGATGATAATTGAAAGGGCAGTCCCACAAAGTGCTTTATGACTTCTGGAAAAGGTTTGTTTCATCCAGTCTCCACATGTCCTATTGGACCTGCATGATGACCTACAGGTAGATTTAGTTGGTTTTTAGAAGAAGGAATCAGTCTGCTTTGATCTAACTGACACTGAAGCAATGTTTAATCCTGTGAGAGGTCACTTGGTTGACATTCTGGAGAATTATCTTTGAGGTTGGAAAGATTTATGACTCCAGCTTGTAAAAGTGGCAGATAGCTCTGGCAGAGGAGAAAGAAATCACCTGTGAAAAGTTTTATTTAGCTATGCTAGACTCTTTTAGTGAGAGTAGGTAATGAATATATTTTGTGGAGCCTTCTGGATTTGAACAAAGTGGAGAGATACTTCTAGCAGAAAGTCCCACCATCATTTACTTTTTTTAAAGAACTTGATTTATTTGTTGACTTTTTTTGTTGCTACTCACCACTAAATTTGGAGTGGGTTGGTTATTAAACCAAAGCTTGATAACAAAACCAAACAATATTTGTAACTGATATTTCTAAGAAGTTCAACATGTGATCATTTGTAATTTTTTCTTAAAATATGTATCACTTTGCTCTTTTGGAATATTAGTTCAAAATGTATCACTGATGTGTCATTTCTAGTGAGTTTTCCTGTAAGTTTCTCAATATATAGATGAGAATTGCCATGAGATACCTAAACCAATCCTAGATTTTATACCTATGGAAACTTAAGTCTGCATACTTATTTCACTTTATAATGCATTTGAAAGTGGCAAAAATAATGTACTAATGTTAATTACTTTAAAGATTAAGAAAGTCATCCATAATTCTGCCTTTTAAATAGTTTTCATTTTTGTAGGTTTTTTCACATGAAATTTAGTTTCATATGAATATACTTAAAAGTTAACCTATAATTTGTTTTACCTATTTCATTTAACCACATATTATAATTATTTTTCATACTTTTAATAATCATTTGAATAAAGTGTTTCATGAGATAGGACAGATTCAAATATAGTACTATGATTTAACTACTGTCTTCACCTTTTGAACAGTTGGTGGTCCCCAATATTTCTTTATGTAAGATAGAAATATGTTTGTACAGTTGATATTTCTTTAGAAGAAATTTACAAAAATGTTATTACTGAGTCTAAGGATAATTTTAAGTCTCTTGATTAATATTACTTTATTCTATTCCAAAAGATCCTTAATGGTCTTTTTACATCATGGGTGGTTTTTTTTGTTGTTGTTGTTTTGTAGAGACAGAGTCTCACTTTGTCACTCTCAGTAGAGTGCTGTGACGTCACAGCTCACAGCAACCTTCAACTCCTGGGCTTAAGCAATTCTCTTTCCTCAGCCTCCTGAGTAGCTGGGACTATAGGCACCTGCTACAACCCCCAGCTATTTTTTGTTGTTGTTGCAGTTTGGCCAGGGCCGGGTTTGAACCCGCCACCCTTGGTATGTGAGGCCAGTGCCTACCCACTGAGCCACAGGCGCCGCCCAATCATGGTTATTTTTATGAAATCACAGAATACTCTAAAAACCTCAGGAAGTCAATATCAAGTATGTATTAAACAAGTATGATAAATTAACTTCATATAAATAAGTGATTCTTCAGACATAATTTTATTAAATTATTAATCCAGCAAACAGTTTAATGTATTTAGATGATAATGAAAGACATCCTTTAAAGTCAAAGGTCACTTAATGATGAGGGGGCATGTTCTGAAAAATACTTGTTGTGCAAGCATCATAGAGTGCACTCATACAAGCCTAAGTTGTATAGCCCACAGACTTTTACATCAGTTTGCTTTGTCCCTTTTCCACTTTCTTTGTTTCCTTTCTATATCTGTATCTTCACTACTTCCTGGTTAGTCTCTAGTTTTTAACTCTAGATATTAGTATTTTTTCTCTAATTCTTAATGCACTCTTTGCATTCTTCCCTCTCTTTTTTCCCTTCACATCAAAACTCATTCTGGGACAGGAGTGTTGATTGGTATCTTCTCCTTAGTATCCTGGGGTGTGAATGCTTCCTCTTTCCCCCACTACTATAATAGTTGTTCATTACTACAAATAAATTCCTTTGCTATTGCTGAATATTGGGTCAGGGTATGACTAGAGTTCAAGCTAGCTTTCTTTTTCTCTCACAGCTCTGATCAATCTCCTCAAGTCCTCTGGCTGTGACTGGGGGAAAAAAAAGTATTGCCAATATGGAGAGCTCTTGAGAAAACTTGCAACTCTTTTGAGGTCTCTGTCTTCTTTTTTTAATTTTCAGATATACATGTGTTCATGTATGTTCACTTTTTGCCTTCACAAAATTAAAAAGGCTCAAAATTTAACAACAGTAACAACTAATATTTATAAATAAAAATAAAAGATAATTTCAAAAAACATCATGGCATGAGGTCTCCATCTTTATCTGATCTTTGTTTCTTTTTTATTAGTATTATTATTAAGTCATAACTGTGTACATTGATGCATTTATGGGGTTCAGTGTACTGATTTGATATACAATGTGAAATGCTTATGTTGAACTGATTAACACATCCATCACAATAATACTCTTAATAGTTCTGAAATGTACCATTACATCATGCACATTAGGTGAGGTTCCCCCCAAATAACCCTCCTCCTCCTGCCTCTCCCTCCAAATACCCTCCTCCTCCTGCCTCTCCCTCCCCTCTCTCTTCTCTTCCCTTCTATTTTCTGGACTATAGTTATGTTTACCATTCATGTGAATTTGTAGATGACTATATATTGATTTCATAGTAGTATTGAGTATATCAGATACCTTGTTTTCCATTCTTGAGATACTTTACTAAGAAGAATATGTTCCAGCTCCATCCAAGTAAACATAAAAGAGGCAATGCCTCCATCTTGTTATGGCTGCATAGTATTCCATGGTGTACATATACCGCAATTTGTTAATCCATTCATGGGTCCATGTGCATTTGGGTGATCTTTGTTTCTTACTGAAGGAGTACAATTCCTATTGTAAAAGGAAAGCCCCTCTGATTCAAGGCCCTGCCCTAGTCTCCAGTGTGTAAGGAATCCTTCTTCCTGGAGAAGGGAGAAACCTGGGAAGACCCTCTAAAGGAGATTGAGGAGAACTTAACTATTTCTCTTATTTCTGACCTTAGAAATGCTTGGTTTTTAACAGAATAAAATAATTTTGTAGGTAATCACTATAAATATTTATTCTTTATGCATAGTACCTTTATATATAGTACCTAATTAGTACATAATTTAAGAACATATAATTTTTATCTGAGTTTTAAAAAATTGTGTGTAATATTATGTGATCAAAACACTGAGTGTAGTTTAATTTCAATTTCCTGGCTTTTGATATGGCCATTATTCAGGATGATTAATTTTTCAGGAAAGTGGGTTGATATTTTATATTAGATTCTTCTTCTAATGTAAATGTTTCAAATTCTCCATTGTCAGGTCTTAGCTTCACTGAATTATTTTTTACCCACTAAAGTAAAGTAACCCAGTTATTTAGACATAGTGGTAAAGGAAGAGAAGAAAACCATTCTGATAGTACATGTGTGGAACAGAGACATGAGCCAGGAGGCCGAGGAGGCCTCTTCATCTAGGCATGTTAGAAAAAATGGAAAGAAAGTGAAAAAATTATGTTTATTCTGACAGAGGGTTTGTTCTCCCCTTGTCATATAATGGCACAATCTTTTCAAGAGCCTATTCAAAAAAATGGAGCACTCTGATTTTTTGACCTGAAAGAGATTTTCAGAAACTCCATGTATCTGATTATGCAGGTAACTTGTGAGTTCTTATGTAAGCTGTGTACCACAGTGTTGAATAATGGTGCAATACCAAGTTACAATTAATATCTGTCAGGATTTACAGCGTAGGAGGGTGAGGAAGGAATAGCCTTGTTAATCTATCCAGACAGTGTGTAAAATAAATTTTTATACCTTTGAGAGCAAATTACTATGTTTCTATGTGTGAGTTTCATAGAAGCATCTTTCTTTATCCTTGGTTTTTCTTTGGCAGCATTTGTCACAGATCATTCTTTTAATTTTATTTGCTATTATATACATGGTATAAGCCAATATTCTAGGCTTTGTTTGGTACCGAAGAGAGCCCAGGGGAGATTTGCTTTGCCTATTATATTAGACCTAATATGGGCTGATAGTTTAGGAAAACTACAGAAAGGAGGCAGAGACAAACTAAGCCAGCAACAAAGAAATGGAAATCAGGAACTCTGGGATATTAAACTGAAGTCCTTCGCATGTGTAAAATGATGTTCATTTAATTAATACTTGCATTCTTGGGATATAGTGTATGTTTCTCAGGTTATTGACAGATTTTTAACTATTCTAGTTTAGGGAGGGCATGGTGGATTACTCCTGTAATCCTAGCACTCTTGCTGAGTTCAAGACCAGCCCCAGCAAGAGTGTAACCCTGTCTCTACTAAAAATACAAAAATTACCCAGGTGTTGTGGCTGGCGCCTATAGTCTAAGCTGAAGCAAGAGGATCACTTGAGCCCAGGAGTTTGAGGTTGCTTGAGCTAAGGCTGAGGCCATGGCACCCTAGCCTGAGACAACAGAGTGAGACTCTATCTCATACGTTTATACATATATATTCTAGCTTAAAACAGAGCTATAAAAATAGAGAACCTTAGAGCTGAAAAGTATCTGAAAGGTTATTTCATAACCAGGCATAGTAATCCCCTTTATAGATAGATGTTTGCTCTTTGTTAGGCATTTCAGTAGCAGGAAACACATTTAAAAGCTAATCCCAGTTACTAATCCAGTCCCAGTAACTCAGAGAGAGTGCTGAGAAAGCATAATAGTGACCCTTTGCCTGATGAAAAAATGGTAATCAGAAGCCTACTGGTGCCTTTCCTGATAGTTTGTAATTGGAAACTCATCAGTTCTTGATATTTCCATTTCTGTTTGTTTGAATCAGACAAAGAAACCGAGACTTACATTGCTTTAAGGGATTTGATTTGTCTGGTTTCAAAACAAATAAATATTAGAATCTGCCATATTATACTCTCTTCCTTGTATAATCCCAGGCTCTACTTTAGCACCTATGAAAAAAAAGAAAAAGAGAGAAGAGAGAACATAAGCTGATAATAGATACTGATCCTAGTATAGTAATAGTGCTGATCCTATACATCACTCAGAAATACCGTTAGTGTCTAGTTACTCATGTGCTTTGATAATTCCTTTATCCTGCAGGCTTACTGTGGATTTCTCCGTCCTGGAATTTCTTCACAGAATCTTTCTGCAGTGGCCACTGGAAACTGGGGCTGTGGTGCCTTTGGGGGTGATGCTAGATTAAAAGGTGAGTTGATACTGTAAAAAAGGATAGCGTCCTGAACGGGACAAAATGTTCATCCTTCAAGCCAGATTTCCAATGTTCTGTCTAAGTAAGAGACCACAAAAATCTAAGAGAAAAGGAAAAGGAATATTTGACACCATATTCTTTTTTTTATTATTATTATTTTATGTGTGTGTGTGTGTGTGTGTGACTTTTTTTTTATTGTTAAATCATAGATGCGTACATTTGTGCAATCAAGGGGTACAATGTGCTGGTTTCATATACAATCTGAAATATTCTCATCAAACTGTTCAATATAGCCTTCATGGCATTTTCTTAGTTATTGTTGACACCATATTCTTTTTTTCCTTTTATGTTTAAAAGAATTCTTATTTTAATTTACTATTTCCCTGCAGAGGTCACTTA
>CAUYPK010129016.1:0-10477 GCA_963574355.1 Loris lydekkerianus | reverse complement strand
ACTGGATAGTGCAAGGGACTGCAGATGGCCACATAGCGGTCATAGGCCATGGTGGCCAGGAGGAAGCATTCAGCCACCCCAAAGAAGAAGAAGAAATACATCTGAGTGGCACATCCAAGGAAGGAGATGGTTGTGTCTCGTACAAGCAGGGTCCCCAGCATTTTGGGCACAATGACTAGGTTGAAGCCAATCTCCAAGAAGGACAAGTTTCTGAGGAAGAAGTACATGGGACTGTGCAATATGGGGTCAGCCAGGGTAACCAGAATGATGAGGCTGTTTCCCGTCAGAGTAACCAGGTAGATGATTAGAAATGCCAGGAAGAGTAATGACTGTATTTCAGTAGGTAGGGAGGAGAAGCTCACAAGGATAAACTCACTTACTCCTGTCCAGTTTCCTATAGCCATAGGTATAGGCAAAAATCCCCAGCTGTTGTCATGGAGAGCTTTTTGATCAGAGGAGTCAGATTCTGGATTTGTTTTTCCGGTTCTCTCCTAGGGTCAGGGTTAAAAAGGATGATCAGGATCTTGGTTGAAAGAGGAAAGACCTGTGCTTCATAAAAATAAAAACATGACAAAGAATGCCCAGAGCGTAAGCTCTGAGATGGGAAATAGCTCATCTTTCTCTGCCATTTTTTTAATGTTTCATTTTCTACTTTGTAACTATATTCCCTCAAATAAATCTAATCATTTTCATATACATTTATTTTCTGCTTCATCCTTAATACTTTTGTAGTGAGCTTAAGTGAGAAGCATCTTGAGGCAATGGAGTGAGATTCAGATAGAAAAAGAAGAACAGTAGATATTTTCTATTGATACCTATTATAGATCAATGTTCATCGAAGATTCATATTTTTCAACTTCTTCATCTACTCTCAAAATTAATACCTTTCTGTATGAATTTAGAGATTTTACTTCTAAAACAATTGGCAGAGTATGTAGTGGGACAAGCATATCATTGTATCATATTTTGTGTTGTGGTGATTCAATGCAGGAAACAGAGGGATGGGGGGATATGTGAGAACAACGTTTACATGGTGAACTCATTTTAGTGCACCAAATAAATGGAGTGTGAATAATAAATTGTAAGACAAAAGATGAAAATCTTACTAAGCTAAGAAAACTCAATTAGATAATGACAAGAACTCATGAGGTAATAAGCAAACTAAAAGAGAAATACTAATAGCCAGTTGTGTCCTGGTGAAGAATTTGGTTTTCAAGAATATATGCAAAATATTATAGCATCTATGTAGAAAAAAATGATCTTTTAAAAATGATATTTATCACACTGAACTTGAAATACTCTAGAGAAGTAACAAAGAAATAAAAAAAATTAAAATTTATTATTATTTTTAAAAATTTCAGATTAATATGAGGGTACTAATGACTAGGTTACAAGTTTGCATTTGTTACATAAAGTTCCTGTTGTAGTTGTGTCCTGCACCCAGGAGTTATGCCATATATCCTTACATTGTGCCCCAAAATCTACAATCTTGAGCAAAAAATTGGTGACTTTAGCTGTATTTTATCTTTAACTTCTCAAGCTCACAGTCACAGAAGACTCATAAAATTTTGAAAAAAATAAAAGATCAAAGATATAGTAAACATAGTGTATCAATTATAAACTACTGTTTTATTCTAAAACAGTCTAGCCCTTTGTACCTAAGAGTAAGTAAACAGAGAAAGTCACAGAAGATATAAATAAAATTATTTAAGCTAATGGGACATATCAAAAGTTTCAAAGGAAATGTACCTGTTCTAGAGAAAAAAAAAATGGAAAAAGGGAAAAATTGTAAACTTCTGTGATCTGTGCCATCAATAAAATACAATAAATATTGACTATTGAACAAGCAGTTATAAACATATTTGATATATGGGAAGAGAAAAATCACCTGGAAATAAAATATGTCATTGTAAAATTAAAAGGCTGTGATACTGGATACTGAAGGAAACTGAAGTAAGAGAATGCTAACACATTGACTGCTACACTAGGAAAAAAAAGTTTTATTATGTGGCTCCCAAGGTAGAGATATGTGAATTATATATGCTTCACAAGGTCCCAGGGTCAAAACTAGTATGAGTTAAATATATGACATTTAATGTGTTAAGAAATTATACCTGAATTCTTGGGGAAAACTATGAAGTGATAAAAAAATGACAAGAGAAATAAAAAATTCAGAAAATAAAAATAGATAAATTTCTAGGAATAGAGAATGACATTACAGTAGAGAGATAAAAGTGCTAGCAAAACATTAGAAGCCATTGAACTAACACTTTTTGAACTGAAAATATTCCTTAGTATACAGTAAAATACTTGGAAATATACTCTCACCAATGTATCTTGACCTTTGTGGATTTTTTGTTTTTTATTTTGAGAGTAGAGAAAAAATTTTTAAAGCATCCAGACAGGAAACAAAAGAATAAAAAAGTAAAACTACACAAGCCACAACATCTTTTAGGCTATATACTAATACTAATTTTAGGCTATATACTAATAAATAGTTAAATAAATATTAAAAATAAATAAAAATAATAAAACAGTGAAGTCCAAAGAACAACATACTATTGTTGACAAAAACAAAAACACACTAGATTCAAGGTTTAAAATTTTGGAGAAGTAATACATTTATTATTATCACATGATAAACAAAAACAAATCGATTTTCAAATAAACTTAGAAAATAAAATTAATACAGAAAGGAAGAAATAGAATTAAAAGCAGGAAGTATTTTAAAATTTTATAAAAGCAGGAAGTATTTTAAAAATTTTATAAAAGTAATAAATTTATTATTATCACATGATAAACAAAAACAAATCGATTTTCAAATAAACTTAGAAAATAAAATTAATACAGAAAGGAAGAAATAGAATTAAAAGCAGGAAGTATTTTAAAAATTTTATAACTTTTTTATAAAAGTTGGACCTTTGAAAAATTAAGTGAAAATAAATGGTTAGAAAATCCAATGAATAAATATATGGAGAAGATGAAAATATGCAAGTTAGGAATAAGAAATGAAAAATAGTCTCAGTTGTAGAATTAAATTTAAAAAATGAGACAATTCTATTATGTTAATAAATATGTGATTTTAAAAACAAAATTGATAGTTTTCTAGTGGTATATAAGTTCAGTCTTGAATAAAACACAAACATATGAGTGGATTAAGTATTTTAGCAAAAGATTACAACTCAAACGACCATGAACCACAGTAGTCTAATGGATGAGGTAATTTATTCCTTCAAGAAACAGATAAATATTTTGATTTATCTTTAGGTAAACTACTTCAGAATGAAGGAAAAATGTTATGACAATTACCTTTACTAGTTATCAAAAGTTACAAACTGGATAAAGGGCTAGTGATAAGGGTCTACAAAGAACTAAAACAAATCAACATGAAAAGTATAAACAACCCCATCAATCACTGGGCAAGTGACATGAACAGACTATTCCCCTTAGAAGACAGATGAATGGCCAATGAACACATGAAAAAAATTCTCATTATCCCTAATCATCAGAGAAATGCAAATGAAAACCACCTTGAGATATCCCCTAACACCAATGAGAACAGACAACATCACAAAGTCCCAGCTCTGCAGAACTCGCAGGGATGTGGAGAGAAGGAAACACTTATGCACTGTTGGTAGGATTGCAAACTAATACAGCCTCTTTGGAAAGTGTATGGAGACTACTTAAAGAACTAAAAGTAGAACTCCTATTTGATACTGAAATCCCATTACTAGGTATCTGGAAAAAATAAGTAGAGCACATAAAGACAAATATGACAGACATGTTCTCATTCACATGTGGGAGCCACAAAAGCTAATGTCTTGGAGGTAGAGAGTACAATGATAATTAACAGAGTCTGGGAAAGATATATATGTGTGTGTGGTGGGAGGATAAAGAGAGTTTGGCTGATAGATACACACAGATAGATAGAAGAAATCTATCTATTTCTATTAGAAATAGATTCTAATGTTTAATAGCATGGTAGGGTGGTTTCCAACATGAAGAAATGATAACAGTTCAATATGAAATACCCATATTTGATCATTACACATTCTATATTATAGAATCCATATCACATGTATGAGTGGTGTAATGGACATTAGAGACTCAAAAGGGGGAAAGGAGGAACAAGAGGTAGGCATGAAAAATTACCTATTAGATACAATGTATACTATTTGTGTAATGGGTTTGCTAAAAGCCAAGACTTCATTGTACATTGTAATTATGCAACCAAATGCCACTTGTACTCCCTAACTCTTTTGAAATAAAAATAAATAAATAAAAATAGGATGAAGAAAGAATTCATTCCTAAGCTCATTTGGTGTATTTTTTCTTAAAAATATTCCTCAGTAAAATAAACACAGGTATTAAATTGTAAAAAGGTTAATACATAGGTAGAAATCCAATCTCATATTTCTACATAGTCATCTGTGCCTGTATCATTTATTGAAAGAATACACCCTTCCCCACTGATCTATAATTCCAATTCTCTTGAATAGCAAGTATCAATACACGAGCAAGTATCAATTTTGCTTTTAAAATCACATATTTATTAACATAATAGAATTGTCTCATTTTTTAAATTTCTGTTTTGTTCCATTTGCTAGGTGTATCTGTAGGACAATACTACACTGTGTGTTTTGCCATATTTTTATAATAAAATTTAACTGGTAGAAAAATACCCAAAATATATTATGTATCCCATAAACATATACAAATATTATGTGTCAATAAAAAAGAAATTATCAAATAAAATTAATCTCATCAACAATTTAATCAAGAAAAATGTGTTAACCTAAGTAGACCCTGAAAATGTTTAAAGTATTCAACTTGCCTCCAAAAAAAATTTAACACAGCATCTGTTTATCATATTTATATGTTGTATAGCTTTAATTGATTTTCAAATATTAAACCAAACATGCCCTCTCAGGATAAAGGCCATTTTGTTGTATGTGTAATTCTTCTTGTATGCTTCTGGATTCAATTCACTTTGTTGATTTTTGCTTCTATAGTCATAAAAAATATTCAATACAGAAGTTTTATAACTCATAATTAGAAGACTACTTTCATAATGAACCTTGAGTATTTATGTAAAACAATGACCTATTCTGGGCTTAATAGTATAATATTAGAGCAATGGCACTGAGAATTTAGGGATTATGCTACACTTTTATAATCTGACAAAAGCTGTAGGCTTTCTTCCCTGTATGTGTGTATATCCAAATGCATAACAATTTTGCATATAACATTTATTGTTACAGATATTCTGAATACCATCTATAGCTATTGTTGAAGTTTTAATGCCACTATTATTTTGGAAATCCTTATCATTGCAAAGGATAAGAAAAATAAATAAGGCATAAATATTGAAAAGGAAAATAATTATCATTACTTGAAGAAGAAAGATTATTCTACTGAAATTAAGACATTCAATTAGTTAAGCAATAGTACAATTTATTTCATTTCATTTTATTTTGTTTTTGGAGTCTCACTTTGTCACCATTGGTAGAGTGCTGTGGCATCATAGCTCACACCAACCTCAAACTCTTTGGCTCAAGCAATTCTCTTGCCTCAGCCTCCCAAGTAGCTGGGTGCCTGCCACAATGCCTGGCTCTTTTTAGAGATGGGGACCGGCTCTGGCTCAGGCAATCCACCTGCCTCAGCTTCCCAGAGTGTTAGGATTATAGGCGTGAGTCACCGTGCTTGGATAATATTTTAAAAATTAGTAATTTTTCTTATACAAAGAATAAGTAGCCAAAAGATAAATTTCATCTTATCAATAAAATGCAAAAATTTTGCATAAACATATCAGAAAATTGTAGTGTCCTATTTTTAAACCCCCAAACCCATATGAAATGTTATAATATAATCTTGAAAAATTTAGTGTCATATTGTGTTCATGACTACAGAAATAGTGCTATAAAATATAAATTTGTCTCAAACTATTAAAAATATTTCAAGTAATTCCAAACCAAACATCCCTTTCTATTTGTAACTTGGCAAGATGATTCTAATGTAAATGAATAAAAGAGATGGTGATGGTCAAGAACTTTAAAAGAAAGAATAGAGGAAAAATATGTTCATGACCATATATTAAAATGTTTTATAACATTATATTATTTATATTATGAACGTACTTAATGGCTCTATGTATGCTTTAACATATATAGTACATTAGTATTAAACATAGTACATTAGTATTAAACAAGTCATTGAAACATAGTACATTAACATAGTACATTAGTATTAAACAAGTCATTGAAACATAATAAAGTCCATAACAATGTGCAGGGAGGTACTCAGTAATGTGTAATAGAAACCAATAAAGAACTTAGTTAAGAGAGTAGATCTCCTGTCAAGTGCTCTTAATACACATACACGCAAAAGCAAAGAGACACAATAATCTCACATATAAACACATTCAATGCTGTAACATTATATTGTCAAAATTGGAAACAATTACTAATCTACAAATGATTAGGTCAATTACCTAGGCATTTAATGAAATATCATGTAATCATATAATTAATTTTGAAGAACATTAATCAATATTGAATACTATCTACTGTATAACAACTAAAAAAACACAAAAAATACATGTGAATACATGTGAGATTCCAACTTTATAAATGCATAGATAGAAATACATAAAAATTTAGCAATAAGAGGAAGAGGGATGGGAATAACTTTTATTTTCTGGTTTTCCAAATATTCTATAATAAGCTATGTTGGTTATATAGCCGCAATAAAAGCAATAATAATAAAAATAAAAATTTTAACCATAAGTTGCTAATATTTATTGAATATATAATAGAATGATGCTATATATTTTACTTTCATCTTTTCCATATTTTTCTCACAATAACTGTCTGATTTAGATGCTATTAGTACTTTCCTCATATTGCCAGTGGATGAACTGAAATTTAGAGAAATTTAGATTGTTTGTTAAAGAATTTAATAACTTGTTTATGTGGGCGGTAGAAGACAGAGTCTGCACTCCAAACCATAATCAGAAAAGATATAACAAAAGCAAGGCTCGGGTTTTTAGCAAGGGTATGTAAAAGGAACACAGCATATTCCTCATGTCTCATCTTCGGGCCCCTGGTCATCAGGGTACCTTAATCTCTCCCAATGCTAATAATAAACAATTTGTTTGTTGTTGAACAAATTACTTTATTTCGTGATTCTATACCAGAAGTTGTCAAATTTTTTCTGTAAAAGGCCAGACGTGAAATATTTTATACTTTTGAACTCTGTGATTTCCACAATAGCTATTTTAATATCTAAACAAATACACATACATACATAAATAAGACATAATATGTAATGTATCTTATAAAGGTATACAAATATAAGCAACACCTAAGCAAATGTACATGGCAGAGTTCTAATAAAATTTTATTTATTTATTTTTGAGATAGAGTCTCACTATGTCTCCCTTGGTAGAGTGCTGTGACATCACAGCTCACAGCAATCACAAACTCTTGGACTCAAGCCATTGTCTTGCCTCAGCCTCCCTAGTAACTGAGACTACAGGCACCCACCACAATGCTCGGCTCTTTGTTGTTGTTTGTTTGTTTAGCAGGCTTGGGCCGGGTTCAAACCCACCAGACCCGGTACATGTGGCCAGCACTCTAACTGCTGAGTTATGGGTGCCGAGCCTAAAACATTACTTATAGACATCAAAATTTCTTTAGAATTTCATATAATTTTCAGATGTCATGAGCTATTTTTCTTTTAAATTTTATAACCATTTAAAAAAGTAAATGTCATCTTTAGCTTATGTGCCATAAAAAAAGCCTGGATGGGTATGCCTTATGAGTTTTAGTTTGCTGTTCCTTGCCTACACCTTTGCTCATGACTTCACCCCTGGTATCTGTCACATGCCTCCTCCTCCACCTGGCTAACTTCTTCCCCTGTGATACTTCCAGATAGGGTTATTCCTAAATGCTTTAAAAGAATTCATTAGTTATTCAATTGTATTTTGATTATTTATAGACATCTGAATTTCCTAATTTATTCTGCCAACCCCTTCAGACCAGACATTGTGCTTTTTTGAGACAGAGTCTCACTTTGCCACCCTAGGTAGAATGCTGTGGCGTTATAGCTCACAGCAACCTCCAACTCCTAGTCTCAAGCAATCCTCTTGTCTCAGCCTCCTGAGTAAGGAGTTGCTTATTTTATTGGGAGGAATAAACTCAGAGGCTGTTCTGATTAAGCAATTGATGTGTATTTTTGGATGGATAAATATAAGAAAAAGTATATGAATTTTAGAAAGTTTATTCCTAGAGTTTTCATTGAATTCTAAATCCAACCATATCTTACCACACTCACAAGACTCTTCACTCCATGACAGGTGTGTAGTGTGTGGTGCTAGCAGAGTAGATTGGGAAGGAAGAGGAAACGGAGATAAATAAGCCTGTGGGATTTCCAATAGAACTTCAGGAAATGACTATAAAGGAAAAGCCTGACCCTGTCTCCAGTGTGGGAGACACTGCAGAAGCTAGTGCCTTACTTGTCATTCCCTCCACAACTTCCCCTGAAGCATCCATTTGTAATCATTTGACTGACTGTCTCAGGTATAGAAAGAATTCTTCTGGACCATCTATAAACATAGGATTTTCCCAAAGAAGTGTCTTCTGATGTTCTCTGCTTCATAAATGCTCAACCACAGCAAGTCTTACCTGATTAATCAGAGGAACATCAAGACCTGGAGGAGGTCTATATCCTGTGGAAGCTCCAGGGACTGAAATTTTCCCAACCCAGAAAGTTTTACAGGATAGAACCATAAAAAATCAAACAAATAAAAAATGTCAGTCGTCTTTCTTCTGTTGCAGCCTTACACCTCACTTATGCTATAACATAGGCAAATAAAACTGAAACCAAGAGAAGAGAGTCACTGTGAGATCTTTACAACTTGGACAGAGGAATAAAATTAGATGTCCAACCAAACCCTGCTCACGCTACCTGGAGAGGGGTTGCTGGTAGATTCAGTCATTGGTAGAAAGCTCTACCTGTGTCCAGTAGGGACATTTGATTTGGTTGGCTTTCCTAACACTCAGGCTTCATGCATGCCCTCTATGCATATAACCTAAGAGCTATGTCTCTTGTTTCAGAAGAGCCAAAGGAGGACCAGGAGAAGTCTTATCCCCTGTCCTGGTTGATCTATTAATGGCCAGAGCTGTAGCCAGCTCACTGCTGCCATCTGTGTCAGATGTGAGTGACCTCCTATGAGGGTTGTGCATGCTCCCAGTCCTGGCTTTATGAGAAGAGTTCCCAGTAGTGCCTCTTTTGTCCTGGGAGCTAGTCAAAGGGTTGGCCTCTATTTGTTTCCCCAGGTGTTTATGGGTTCCCCTAAGCTGCCCTTTCTTCAGTTCCTCATGGGGACCAGACCCTTCAAGTCATCCCTATGAATGTCAGATGCGAAAAGGTGAAGTTAAGGAAAACCACACCCTGGGATGCAGGGTTGTATACAGAAAAGCACACATGTTTTGGATTCTTGGTTACCTATGTTTAAAACCAGCTCTCAAACTCACTTGTGATATTTAGTGATTTGTTGAACTCCCTGAGTGTCAGTTTCCATATTTCTTAGACAAAGATAGTAAGACTTGATTTACAGAATAGGTATAATGAGATGGGATATATTGACATTGATACTTATATCTTATGTTATAATGTACATATAGATTTCATATTAACATTATGTTACTATAACTCATCATATGATAAATAATTGCTCATTTATTCAATAGATATGCGTTGACTGGTTACCACATGCTAGGCAGTGCTCCAGACTCAGATAAAAGTTCCTGTACTCATAAAGCATACACTTTAATGGGAGAAGCTAGGCATTGAAAAAATAAACAATGAAATTCATAAGACTAAGTAGTTGCTATGAACAAAATTTAGGATCAGAAAGACAGAAAATGCTGCTAGAAAAAAATTTAATCAAATACACCTACTTTTTCCCCCTAATGTTAGGCTGATCATTGTTCTTTTTTTTTTTCTTTTTTTTTTTTTTTATTAAATCATAGCTGTGTACATTAATATGATCGTGGGGCACCATACACTTGGTTCATAGACTGTTTGACACATTTTCATCACACTAATTAACGTAGCCTTCCTGGCATTTTCTTAGTTATGTTGCTAAGATATTTATATTCCACATTTACTAAGTTTTACATATACCCTTGTAAGATGCACCGCAGGTGTAATCCTATCAATCCCCCTCCCTCTACCCTCCTCCCCCCTCCCTCCCCACCCTTTCCCCCTTCTCCCTATTCTTAGGTTGTATCTGGGTTATAGCTTTCATATGAAGGTCCTAAATTAGTTTCATAGTAGGGGTGAGTACATTGGGTACTTTTTCTTCCATTCTTGAGACACTTTACTAAGAAGAATATGTTCCAGCTCCATTTATGTAAACATGAAAGAGGTAAAGTCTCCATCTTTCTTTAAGGCTGCATGGTATTTCATGGTG
>CAUYPK010129015.1:0-42619 GCA_963574355.1 Loris lydekkerianus | reverse complement strand
CCCGCTCCCTCGCCCCGCCCCCGCTCCCACCCCTGTCCCCCCCTCGCGGCCCGGCCCCCCTGCGAACTCTCACAGCACCCCATCCCCAGCCTGTCCCCAGCGCCAGGCCAATCCTCCCAGCTCACTCTCAGAGCACGGTGTCCCCACTCTGTCCCCCCCCTCCAGGCCAGGCCTCCCAGCTCACTCTCTGAGCACCGCATCCCCATCCTGTCCCCAGCTCCAGGCCAATCCTCCCAGCTCACTCTCAGAGCACCATGTCCCCACCCTGTCCCCCCCTCTGGGCCAGGCCTCCCTGCTCACTCTCAGAGCACCATGTCCCCACCCTGTCCCCCCCTCTGGGCCAGGCCTCCCTGCTCACTCTCAGAGCACCGCGTCCCTCTCCCGGAGAGCACACAGGCAGTGGCAACTCACACACTCTAGTCTGACCATCCCATCCTCCCCGCCTTCCTGCTGCTCTGCGTCTGACTTTGCTGTCCATAACTGCGTGCATCCCAGCACCCAACATAGTGCCCAGTAGGTAGGAGGCACCCACAGGCTCCTCATGAACCCATGACCCCGCCACGGTCTCCACCTGCATCCACATCAGACTGGCTACCGGCAAGACCAGCACAAACTCAGCCTGCCATAGAGATTCTAGGACTGAGTTAACACAGGTGATCATGGTAACCCTAACTCAGGGCTTTTAAAACCAGGTCACAGTGTGGCTTCGAGTCCAAAATACTAAACCTTGTAGGGAGGCGTCGAACAGCTGGAAGTAGGTTTAAAACACACACCTGGTGAGGAGACTCAGGTCAGGCCGTGGGAGGAATGCTTCAGGAACGTGGCCATAATGAAAGGGACTCCCACAGCTCATCTCTGCCCACCTGCATGGCCTGTCCCCTGAGCAGGCCAGGCATTTGCTGAGCAAGTGGAGAGTCTGGACCGTGGGAAATCAGATTTCAGCCACAGCAGAGGAACAGCACATCCCAGAGACTGGGACATTGGCATCCATGGCCCCCGTAGCTTAGAGCAGTTTAACTCTGCCAAGCCTCACTTTCCACATCTGTGAAATGGGGCAATACTTTTTTATTCCATGGATTGCTGTGAAGATAAAACTACGAATGATGCACGTAGCCGGGCTTTGCAAAGCAGCTCGTACAGCAGCAGGCTGCTGCAGCAACCCTCACCACTGTCTTCATCAGAGGCTACTCTGGCTTCTTCCCACACCCAGGCCCGGCCCTCCTTGAGGCTGCTGCAGCAACTCTCACCACTTCTGCATCAGAGGCCACTCTGGCTTCTTCCCACACCCGGGCTTGGCCCTCCTTGAGGCTGCTGCAGCAACTCTCACCACTTCTGCATCAGAGGCCACCTCGGCCTCTCTCACACCCAGGCCTGGCCCTCGTTGCTGGTTCAGGATCAAAGAGGCAGCAGAAATTGCCAGCCTGGAGCTGAACAAGTGGAAAAGCCAAACTTATACCATCCCCCAAACCTCTGGCTATTTTCTCTTTGCTTATTACTTTTTGATCTGTACTTTCCCTAATTATTAGATCAGCCCAATCAATGGTTTTGCTTCTCATGACGCTTATTGTAAAACAGGCAGAAGGAGGAGCCGGTGGGTCTGCAGGATAATCCCAGCCTTCCCACAGATTGTGGGGAACCTCAGTCACTGCCCCCCTATACCTACATTTCCTCTGTAAAACAGCTTCCACCCGAGCGTGTCCATGCTCGCGGGTCCTGTCAATGAAAGGCTCACGTTCAAACAACAGAAAGTCTACTGAGTCTGTAGCAATGAGAGATAAGCCTGTTGGTTGCAAAGATGCATTGTTTTGCAAAAGAAGAAATTAAGACCTGGTTATATTTCAAGAGGAGCAAATAGTGTTAATACCCCTGGCTACAGTGAGAATAGTTACAGTTCCTGCTGTCTCCTGCACACTAGCTGAGCTCCAGCCACCTTGGGCTCAGCGTCTCAGCCCTTCTCACCTGGAGGAAGAACCAAGAGGTGCCTGGCTAGGACTGGTGTCCCCCTACGTCCCAACCATCAGCATGGCCCAGGCAGACCCACCACCACCCCCTGCTCCGCCTGCCACACAATCTGGTTGTTTCCAAACATGGCCAGCTGTAATCAAGCCAGAACGTCCTAAATAGCTCCTTAGTCATGGGGCTTTAAGTAAAATGTTTGTTGATTTTTTCCCCTGCTCTATGCATTTTTTTCAGTACTTAGCACTTGGACAAATGTGTGTCTTTTGTTGTTGAGGAACTAAATGTGCTTATGAATGAATGATTTCTCTTAGGGATATTTGGTGAGAGCCCACGTGGGCACAGGCTGTTTCCAACAGGTGAGCAGAGGGGCCAAGCCCTCCTGCCTCCCCTCCTGACCTCCTGAGAGGAGGGTGCATCAGGGCCCTGCCAAGCCCCTCCGGGTGATCCTGTGGCAGCAGAGTACACACCTCTGCACCTGCGTCCTGACTGGGCAGATCGGGAAGGTCCCCTGGGGCTCCGGGGTTGGCTGGCCCCGAGCTGTCCTCTCAGAGCCCCCCACCCCACTGTTCTCATCCTGGGTGGACTCATGAGACACAGTCCTTTCTGCAAAGAGCAAGTGGATGGCTGGGGTTGGAAGATGTGACCACGCAAGGGAGGGTGGGCGAGTAGGATGAGGAAAAGTGACTTAAGGGTTTTTTAATAGCTAATTGTTCACTGTGTAATAAGCCTGGCCCTGTGTGTTCAAACCCATTTATCTTACTTTCATCTTGGAACAACTCTATTAGAAGCTACAATTAGTGTGCCCATTTACGGTTAAGGAAACCAAGGTGTGGGGAAGCCCCACATCCAGGCTGCATGGGGCAGGGCCAGAACTCAAGCTCTGGCCTCCTGAGCCCAGGCCCTGTCTGTGCACACAGGGCCTCAATAACCAACAGCTCCTAACCCAGAGACACCAGGAGTGGCCACGGCCCACAAAGAAACAGGGTCCGGGTTTCTCAAAGAACATCAACAAGAACCCACAGCCTGGAGTGACACATTTTTAATCCCCTCTCAGCTCACTCTCGGTCTGCCCCCCACCCCGTAGCTACTCTCAAGGGCTCTGTTCCCCTTCCTTCAACTTACAGCCCTGTGTGACCTCCCAAAACCTGGCCTGGCCCCTGTCCCACCCTCCCCTTCTGCTCTCGTCTCCCTGGGAGCGTGTCTCCTGCGATCCCTCTGCGTGGCCTGGCCTGGCCCCTGTCCCACCCTCCCCTTCTGCTCTTGTCTCCCTGGGAGCACGTCTCCTGCAATCCCTCTGCGTGGCCTGCCCTGGCCCCTGTCCCACCCTCCCCTTCTGCTCTTGTCTCCCTGGGAGCATGTCTCCTGCGATCCCTCTGCATGGACCCTCCAGACTCACCTGTCTTCTCCCAGCTCTCCAGAACCTTTTGCCCTCTAACCCCATCCCCACAGCCCAGCAGGAGCCTGAATGGACAGGGAGGCCTGGGGTGGTGGTGGGGGGGCAAGCCGTGTTCCCTCTCCTCCCTATGGGGTAGAACGTTCCAGGGACCTAGAGGTCCCTCCAGGTAGCTCAAGCACAGGGCACAGGAAGACCTCTCTCTTGTTCAGTCCCCCGAAGTGTGGGCCTTGCTCTCCCTTCTACCTTCCCAGAGGCTCCTTCTGACCCCTGGCTACACCTATACCCACCCTCACTGCTGCCCCTGACACACACACACACACACACACACACACACACACACTTGCACACACATAGACATGCACACATATACAAATGTACACACATCTACACACAAATGCACACATGCACTTACTCACACATACACACCCACATACACTTGCTTCTGTCCTGCAGCTGTCACCTTTCAGAGGAATTGCTGACTCGCTGCCATCTGTCTCCCCTACTAGATTTTGAACCCAGGAGAGCAAGGCCCTCATCTAGACCAGCGCTGCTCCCCTAAGGCCCAGCTCAGAGCTCAGGCATCACTGAATCTCGGGAGCACGGCCATGCCTGCCCCCCACCCAAAATGTAAAACACTTGTTTTGACATAAGGTTCATTTTCATTCTGGAAATTCAGGCTTTTCCAACCTGGTTATCCTGCCTGGGATTTTATCCCACCTTTTAATCTTTTATGGGAGCGGGAAAGGTGCACAGCTGCTCTGAAGTAGGGACTGGGAATAGCCTCCCTGGTGCGCGACACCATCCCAGGCAGAGTTGGGGGGTGGGCTCAGGACAGGCTGGCCTGTGCCTCCTACCCCGTGTCAGTGGGTCCACAGTTAGATCAGACAGAAAGTCAGTGTGAATTGGGAGCACCAGTGTATTCCGAGTTACGGGCCTGCACCATGGCTGACACGGGTGGGGTGTGCTCTCAAACCTCCCTTGTGTCCTCTGATGTTTAGAACAAACCAGAAAGCTCATCTCAACCCTTCTCCCGGCTGAAGGTGAAATGCAGCCCTCAGCGCTGATGGTTCCAATGGCTGTTTTTTTCCTGTTCCTGCCATGTCACCTTGACTCTTTGGGGGCCTGTGATTTAGACGTGTGCGCTCAGCTCAGCACAGATGAATTTTCAAGGCATATACAGTCCTTTGTGATGCAAGAGCCAGATAGGGTTGTATTGACTTGTGCCACCGTTGAGCATAATTAGACTGAGGGAAGGAACAGCAGAATCAAGGAATGCACACGTGGGGCTGGAAGGGTGGAGAGGGGCCTAGTGCTCGCCCTCAGCAGGAGGGTGACGACTCCCCCTAGGGCCTCTGTTCTCACCTCTGTCCCACCCCGTCTGCCCTACGTCAGGGGGTCCCCGGAGACAATGAGGAGGGTGCAGGTGGCTGCTCCTGGTAGACACACTCGGTCCTGAAGCCAAGTCCAGGGTCTCGCAGCCCCTGCAGACCCCTGCCCAGCCACCGCCCCAGCCACTGCCGCTATGGCCTCCTCCGGGGCCTCCAGCTGCAGCCAGGGACGTTGAGAGATGGGCAGGTGCCGTCACGCCTTTGTGCAGGTCTGACAGAGCCTCTGTCCCAGTGACACTGTCCCTGGAGGAGTCAGCACAGGGACACAAAACCTGCACACTGTCTCCCCTCCACCCCACCCCCGCCTCGGGCTCTGACCCAGCCCTGCCCTCGGGGCGCTCTCCAGACTCGGGATCTCCTTACAACGCCCTGAAAATGCCACTCTCTCTCCCTTGCCTGCTTTTTTTAAAGCATTAAATAGAGAAAAAACATATTGGCTAGTAATAGGCAAACATCCAATTACCATCACCTATAATTACCAAACGCTAACAGCTTGGGAGTTTGCCTTTCTAATCCTGACCCCAGAGGCAGCCACTATTGTGAATTCGGTACGTACCCCCATACTTAGTACTTTGTCTGTAAATGTAAGTGAATAAACGTGGAGATTGGGGATGGGCTGCACGGCGTCTGTGCCTTGTGCTCCTGGCATGTCTGTGGATATCTGTCAGGTATCACAGTGCGACCACACACCATATGCTGATACACACTTCCCGGCACTGCCTTGTTCTTCCTCCAGTTGGCACAAATGGCATCACAGCTCTGAGACTTAGACTTGCTTTTATTCTCTTCCTATACGTTTTCGTGACTCAGTCAGGTTGAACTATTGCTGAGGAGTTACCCAAATGCAAGGTTAAGGAAGGGCTCAGTCCTCCAGATGGCCGAGTCGGCCAAGATAGTTCACAGGTCCCAGGGCCTCCCCTATGTCCCATCACCTGGCTACAAAACAGCAGTCTCCACATCCTTCCAGCTCAGCAATTCTGTGAGTGGTGCGTGAACCAGGAGAGTGCTGAATTTTACAACTGCAGTTTTATTACAGTGTAGAACACAAATTAGCACCGGCCAAAGGCAGCCCCCGGGGCAGGCCTGGGACGGGTCCACTTGGGATGTTTCCAGTGATCTTCACCCCCAAAGAGTCCTGGACGGCATCACCTCCTCCCCGCTGTGACGGCCATTCCAGAGAGAGTTCCAAAATTGCTTTGAAGGGTGGACTAGGCACTGATATATGTGCATAGCTTCCCAGGGACAGTTTCTGTAAGGTGACAGTAGCCATATTCAGCAATGAGGTGTGTAGCACTTTTTCTAGGATGAATTCAAAACCTTTATTGTCAGACCTTGTAGTGCGTTCCCTTCCCCTTCCGTGGGGCCTTCTGTTGCTCATGTGTTTTCTTGGTGCTGCGTCTTCACACATGGGCAGCCCCCCAGAAGGCTGCTGCAGGCCTCAGTGCTGCGGGCGCTCCCTCAGGAAGCCCCTGGAACCCAGGGCCAGTGCTGCTGCCCTCCGTCAGAGCTGGGGGAATGTGCACGATCAGAACGCAGACTGCTGGCCCCGCCCCAGCTCTTGTGTCTTTAATAATGCAGGGCAGTTCCCATGTGCACCAACAGGGAAGCTGAGTGCTCTAACACAGATTCAAAGGTTTGCTGACTTAGATCAAGGTGTGGTCGTGGTCCAGCGGTCCACAGGCAGCAGACGTTCACCACTTCTCAGTCCTCCAGCCTCCACCAGTAACCTCCCATCACCAATTCTCATTTCACATTGAGAAAGCAAAACAAACAAACAAAACACACATGCTCCAAAGTAAAATGATGTTCTCCCTTCCTAATCTAAAATCCTCCCACATAGACTTGGATCAACCAGAATGAGGAAAGCTCCTAGGAGGAGAGGGGAGAGCCCGGTGTCCGCTAATCCTCTTTGTTTGGACACACACCGTGAAATTGAACCATACAGAAAGTGCAGATTTGGAGACCGGGGCTTTTCCATTTCACACGTGATGAGAAGATTTCATTCAGCCTCTTCACACGTGTCCGTGACGCCTGTGCCATCTCCAGGGCCACCTTGAGTCCCCTAACACATTTTCTGGAGCACATGGCTTTGTCTCACATCTCAGGTGCTTCCAATTAAGTACTTTGCAATGGAAATTGCTTCCGAATCCATGGCTTCAGTTTGGAGCATTAGGGCAGTTTGTGTTCCTGTTTGACTTTTTAGTTGTTCTGCTTGGATTATCTCCAGAGTAACCACTTGCTGTGTCACTTTCTATGTGGTTCTTCAAGAGCCTATGAATAAGGACACTCAATGCTGGGAAGTGCGAAGTCCTGCCCCGTGGAATAACTACCAAACTTGGGCTAAATTTTCCTTACTTCAAAAAAAACAGTCAGTACCAATTCTGACATATGCCCTCCGGAAGCATCTAAAGCTGACTCGAGTGAGCCTGTTTCACTCTAACCTGCCTTCCTGAGTCAAAACTTCATTATTTAAAATAAAGAGAGAGCCACGGGGAGTGAGAAACACTTAAAAACGGGAACAAAGGGACTCTCACTTTCTGAGGGATGTTTTTTAGAACAATACTTTCTACCTTCAGGCAGATGGAACAAATCCAATCTCACAGTTGATACCTGGTCATCAAGCAACAGTGGGGAAATTACTCTTGAGATACTGTGCCAGGTCCCTCAAAGCCTGGACAGTACGTTGGACTTTTTCCTAACCCCAAATACTACACCAACACAGCAACAGAAATACTCTGCGTTTCCCCTATTCATCGTCTCGAGGGGACTTGCCCACTCTGTGGTCATTGTGCAAGCAGGGAGGGTTGATGGGGAGAGGAACCTCCTTTTATGGGGACACACTGGGCATGGAGTCCTCGGCACTCAGGGGAGCACAGACATTCTGCTGTCCCTTGACCCACACGGGGCTACTTTCCAAAGGATCAGTGGCAGAGGCCGAGGAAAGCCCTGGGCAGAGTGGGACTCTTACTCCGTGTCTGGCTGAGGATCAGGACTACAGAGGGAACGCTGCTGTGAGTGTTCCATTCACACTTTCGGGGGACACCCTTGTGGAAAGTGTGACCTTGCACTTGGAGTGGAAGGCGCTGTTGGCCAGTGGGCCCCACCGTGCAAGGGGAGGGCACTGTCCAGCAGGGGCTATTCCGGTAGCACCACACGTCCAGCTCGGGGCTCAGGTGCTGATCCTGGGGCCTCCCTTGTCTTCGCTCAGCGATCACTTGCAGGTGCCATTTCTCTGCTCGCCTGGAGCCCCAGCACAGCCAGCTTTTAAAATGTCTTTTCTAGTTAGACACCAACTAACACCTCCAAGCCCACCTCAGGGTAGGGAGGGAGGGATGGTCATAGCATCAGACCCTGGTATTTTTCTCTGAGAAGCACTGTCCTTTCATTGGCTCTTACCCTTTCTTGAACTATAACACGATTCTGTTCGTTTAACAAAAGAAGTTACCAGGTAGGTGGGATTCCATATGCCAGGAAAACAGGCTGCGGCACCAGCCTCCGTTAACAAGTAGGGATGAGAGAGAACACCCTCGGTCTCTGCCTCCACCACATTAAAATCCCTCGTTGAATGACTAACCATTAAGAAATGCACACCAGGAGAAGGAGAGGGACAGCTGCTTCCAAAGGGCACTGCTGAATACAGAAAATGGAGAGTATTTGGGAAACATGCATTGATTCAAAAGACCAAAATCCAAGGGAAACATCTAATCAATTAATACCTCCATTATAAAGTAAGAAGTGCTTAGACATGTACCAAAAAAATGTGCAAGACCACTAACCCCTCATGAGGGGCTCTGTCCCTTGGTGTCACGGAGAGCCAGCTGTCACGGCTTTTCTCCAGAGGCAACTTCCGTGGAAGGAAGAACTTGGCTCAGTCCAGGTGAACGTGCTCTGGCTGAAACTTTGTTTTTAAGAGTGTTGCCCCCCACTCCTGAACCAACCTACTTTGGTTGCCTTTATTTGCATTTTAATAGTTACTCTGATTCCAAACTTAAAATTATAGACTTTTCCCAGCTGCTTTTTAAATGCTACATTATAATTTTGAGGAAGCATCATACGTAATTACATTTAATAGACACAGAATTGATTGAAACACTTAGCTGGAACAAAAAGCCCAGACCTAATTTTGTAAACATGTTATTGTACAGTAACCCCCAATGAGTTTGTTCTTAAATCTCCTAATTAATTTTTAATTAAAAAGCTCAGAGATGCTATTACACTTGTTGTTGTAAATGGCAGCCTCACGCAAGTAGGAAATGGCGGAGCAGTGCAGACAAATGTCGCCCATTAAAATCTGTGTTAATGAGAACTGCAGTGTTGAGGATTTTGGAGATGGAAATGGAGCAGAAATCACCATTTCAGGGAAGCATCGGACAGATGCCTCCCCCCTCCCGTCTTGTGTACATCAAGTGTGATGAGTTTGTCTACGACAAGCTGTCCAAACCTTTATTTAAACAGATCCTTCTTCTGTCCTTTCCAATATCCCGCTACATATAGCCTGTGCATTCAGTGACAAATTGTATTTAATACTTTCACAAGCTGAAGAGGGTTTCTGCTCCCTACAATGACTTCTCTGGCTCTCCTATTCAACTATTGTCCCAATGTTGAATAGAAGTGCCCTCCCCCCACTGCCCTGCACACGCAGACACTGTTCCCACTGCTCCATTTTGATGTCTCCAGCCATCAGCCCAGCCCTCCCAGAGTTTTGTTGTAATGCAGGAATTAAAACTTCTTGTTTCTCTGGGGGTGTGGGTGATGTCACAAACGGAGAATTATTAATAGCACCAAACACAGCAAGTGTCTCTTTTCAATACAATGACTTAATAACAGGAGGGAACGTGTTTTAGAAAAGACCGGGTCATTCTCCTTGCCTCTAAGTCCAGGAAGAGCAGCCATCATCAGACCAGATGTCCTCTGCCTGCCTGGTTGCGCAGGGAAGGAGCCATGTCCAGAGCCGTAAGTCGGAGGAAGCTCTGGTGGCAGATTGTGCTTTGCAATCAAGAGGGAAAGTTCCCCTTGCCACCCTTCTCAACGTTCATCCACATAAGGAAGGATCTATGCCAGCGGTTCTCAACCTGTGGGTCACGCCCCTCAGGAACTGTATTAAAGGGTGGCGGCGTTAGGCAGGTTGAGAACCACTAAGCTGGGCGCGTTGTTTTGTCAGTGAGGGCTCACAGGATGCTTCTCCTTTTCTGCTTTTCCAAAGAAAGGTCCCAATGTTATCCAGAAGTTCTGGGCCAGGGTCTCTTATAAAGAGTAGTTGCTGGTTATTTAGGCTTTATGCAGCCTTTCTGTGAGACACCAGGGTTTCTCAGCGCAGCACTACTGACACATGGGCTGAATGAATGCTTCTCTGCTGCAGGGGGCTAGGTGGGCATCACCAAATGTTTAGTGGCACAAAATCTCCCCGTTATGACCGTCAGAAATGTCTCCAGACACCACCGAGTACCCAGGGAAGAGAATAACATCGCCTCCCATCCTCTCTCCGCCTGGGAAATCACCTGTACAGATTGGACAGGGTGGATCCTCTGGGGAACCAGCCACAGAGAGGAGTGAGAAGGTGATGTTCCTGTGGCAAGAAGTACTGTCCACAGGAAGACCCCCACCAGGCCACCTTGCACGGGCAGTGCGCTTGCAGAAGCTCAAGGGCACGAGTTTGTTTAGGAGGGAAGGGCTACAGCTCGCCGTGGAGTGTTCCTTTACACCCAGGCTTTCAGAAGCACCCCTGTCCCCCTGTCTGTCTGGTCTTTTGGAAGAAAGCCACCTACTACCAGGAAGGGAGGCCCCTGAGGTTATGCCAACAGAGAAGTTCACTGACAAGCCCTGTGGAGCACACACGTGTGCCTGGAACCCAGCCAGAATCCGAGGACGAGCCAGGAACTGAACAAAGGAAGAGGTGACGCAGGTGACACCCGCAGAGCCATGGCCGAGGGGCCCAGTCCAGGAAGGCGAGTGGGGGGGACTTCTCCTGCGAGGTGGGGGCTTCGCTTCCTTAGCTGTGGCTCCCGCTACCAAAAGGACATGCTCTTGTGAATGGGAGGTCAAATTCTTATGAATCCAATCACATCTGTATCACATTCTTTTTATTTAAAGAAACTCAGTGACAAATTCTTTTGAGAAGGGTGAGGAGAGTCTTCCTGTTCAGTAAATCACCTCTCCCTAATTTCTGTTTTTTCTCAATGTAGAGGTTGGTAGTTTCTCCAGTAAGGACCATTGTGTACAGAAGGCTGTCCTCAGACTGACGGAGAACAGTGACAGGCCGCAGGGGAGGCACAGGCCTCAGCTGGAAGACCTCGGTGAATCCCGGCCCCCCACAGTGCCAGGGCCTCAGTCACCCCACTCCAGCTCTCCGCTTTCTCAGATTAACAAAATCTGTCCTCTCCACCTCCCAGGGCATACAAGGAGTGCACGTGCAAAACGGCTCAGTAAACTTTAGTTTACTATGTAGACAGTGATTATGTTTTAGTAAGAAAACATTTCCTAACAGCCAGCACCAGCTAAACACCAGTGCAGACAAGCTTCGTGGAGGCTGCAGTGGAGCTTCGGCCGATCTCCTCATGGCTTCAAGGTCACCTGCAGTCTTAGCTTTCCCAGTAGATTTCTCTCTCCAAAAGTCCCTATTTTTAGCTATTTTCACAGGGGCACCCAGAGGCAAATATTATACAGAAACCGCCACATTCCAGTGGTGATAACCCACACCGGCTGGACAGGAAGCTCGCCTTTCTGTAAAGGCGACTCTGTAACTTGAGTCGAGTTATGGCAGAGACGGTTTGGGAAAGCAAAGCTGTAAGGTCTCAGGTTTTTTCTCAAGCATTTCTCAAGCGTTTCAGAAGCTCCTGACAATTAATATGTTAATTATAAACCATCCTTGCACACCCAGCGCCCCTACAGTCTTGTTCCAGTGGAAAATTTTGGCATGACAAAAGCCATTGGAAGAAATAAAAATGCTTCCCTTCCCTACACCCCAGTCTTTAAACTTGTGCCCATTCCTAGCCAGACATGTCCAACCTCAGCTGAAATTCCCAAGTAGTGACGTTATGTCATTTCTTCTGCCAAAATCAAACATATCAGGAAATATGGAAACCATTTTCTTGTTTTCTTCCCTTTTCCAAAGCTAACCTTTCCTTTGTCTGGTGCTAAATTTCCCAAATCACTTACATGTCGCCTTATTCCTCTGCCAGATCAGGTTCCCCCAGTCATGCTGCAGCACCCGCCTCTGCCCCATGCTCCCCTTGCTCTGCCATCCTCTGTCTCTGAGGAATCCGTGGCAGGTATTTGAACTCAAATTATCTAGGTCACTGCAATCCTGTGTTCCTGGGATTTGAGTTGTAGCTTTGAAATCTGAGTAAGTGCGTCAGCAATTCTTAAGGCACTAACCTTTGTGCAGTTTGTACTAAGCAGGATGAAAAGCGGGGTGAGTTTCCATCACCACCAGCTTTAATCTCTATTGTCTAAACCCTCACATGCTCCACTGTGCCCCCGCCAGCATCTTGCTTCCTGAGGAAGGTGAGTTGTTTTACAAGTTAATGGTGCTGCGGCCTTCTCCCATCCAACAGAGACAAACCAATTCTGCACGTCATTACCACCCAGCCCTCCAGGGGAATTCTGGAACCTGCCTTTGAAAGAAACCAGGGCTTTTTCCCTGCTGTGGCTGTCACCAAATTCAGCATCCTAGACGCTAATGCTACAATGATGCTAATAAACAATCACGGTTATTTTGGATCACATTTAAATCACAAAAACATGTGGTTGCAAACTACCTGCAAGATGTGTTTGCTCTTTCCCCTCTGGAACCTCCATGAGAGAGGGTGGGCCAGGTTGGATGAAGAATTGCCAAGGGGTAACTGTCTCGGGCAGGGGTCCTCAAACTGCGGCCCACGGGCCACATGAGGCAGTGTGATTGTATTTGTTCCCGTTTTCTTTTTTTATTTCAAAATAAGATATGTGCAGTGTGCACAGGAATTTGTTCATAGTTATTTATAGTCCGGCCCTCCAATGGTCTGTGGGACAGTGAACTGGCCGCCTGTTTAAAAACGTTGAGGACCCCTGGTCTGGGGGATGGGGAGGACCCCACTTGATAGAAACAGTTCTTCCCGGGCACGGGCAGGGTAGTGAGACACTTGGGCACATCAGGTAGGAATCTGTGGACTTGCATTCCCACTGGAGGCACGGTGCGTTACTGTTATTGCCTATCAACAAGGAGATGGTTAATAACATATTAATGCTTTATTCTCCTTCCTTAAGATTTCAATCCGATATTTCAGTCTAGTGATCTATAAGAAATAAAGGCCACGGGCGGCACCTGTGGCTCAAAGGAGTAGGGCACTGGCCCCATATGCTGAAGGTGGGTTCAAACCCAGCCACGGCCAATAAATAAATAAATAAATATATATATATATATATATATATATATATATAAATAATAAATAAAGGCCGACCTCTCTGACTGTGTACGAGGCACTGTGCCAAGCATCTTACCTGTGTCAGATTATTTTGTCCTCAAAACAACCCATTTACAGGTGAGACTGAGACATGAAGAGGCTCCATAACTTGCCTAGTCACCCTGCTGGTGACACAGAGGGAGACCCGGCCAGTCTGGCAGTGGCCCCTGTCCACCTAAGCCCTGCGCTGTGCTCCTAGGAAACCCAAGGTCTCTTCCCTGCTGCTCCTAAAATGCTCCCCGCAAGGTGCTTCATCTGCTCATGGACACAGTGCCCAGGCTTTCTTCACAAGCTGAGACCACCATGCCCAGGCTTTCTTCACAAGCTGAGACCACCAGAACAGGAGCTGGGCATCTGGAGCCCAGGGGCCCAGGGACTGACCGTCACCTGCACGAACAGGTGAGGCTGCAGGTACAGCTCGCCACCAGAATCTCCTCTCTGAAGGTGCCTGAAATGATCCAGAGGAGTTGGTGTCCTCCGCCTCCCGGCCTCTGGGCCTCTGACTTTTCTCATCAACCGCCATAGACTTCAGGGAAATCAGAAGTAGTTGCTCCTTGGGTAAAGGTTAGACCCTCCAGCAAGGGTACTGTGAAGGTGCAGACACCCTGAGCTAATGAACCAAGGACGGACAAATCAGATTTCCCTCCCCAGCCCGGTCTGCAGTGACCTCCAGGAACTCCTCGCACTGTTCTGGGGATAATTGATGTGCGATCCCAGTCACTGGCAGCAGGCCATTTTTGCCTGATGGAGGCAGTCCTGCAAGGGGGAGAGGAAAATGTTTCCCCATGGTTTCTGAGAGCAGTCCCAGAATAAATAAGACACGGCCGAGTAATGAAGTAATGACAGCTTTGTCTTAGTCTGCAAGAACGTCATTATGCAGGAATAATTTGTGGTTCACTCCTGTCAGTCCTGTTTACGTGATGATGCTTGCTGGCAAGCCCAGTGGAGCAGGCCTCCGTGCAGGCCCTGACGTGCCACACTCAATCTACTTTGGCTCCTGAAATTCTGCAAGTTTACCAATTATCACTTATCCAGTGAGGACACTCGCTGCCTTCACTGTGTGTAGCCCATCAGAAAGACGGCTTCTGTCTCCAGGACCAAGGCTGCGGTGACCCGGTACAGGCTGACTCAAGTCACATCAAGGTCAGAATACACATGTACATGAGTGCCACCGTCCCTTTCCAGGAAAGGTTAAGATTTTCTTCCCTTGCAATTCATGGATGTGACGCCACACGCCATTTTGCTGAGAAGAAACAATTTGCAGGACGAATTGGAAATGCAAGTGCATTCACTTCAGCCTCTGTTGGACATCTGAGCTGCAGTGGAGAAACACGTCTCATTCAGAGCCTGGTCCGAAGAGGCTTCCTGCACTCTGAGAGGCCGAGAGCTGTGGCGTCACAGAGCCCTTTGTTTTACACACCTGTTTCTGCAATTGGTGGCCTTTAAGTGTGACTGTGGGGCTGGGCATGGTGGCTCATAGCTATAATCCCAGCCCTTTGGGAGCCTGAGACCACAGGACCACTTGAGGCCAGGAGTTCAAGAGCAGACTAGGCAACACAGCAAGCCCCCATTTCTACAAAAAATAAACAGCTGGGTGCGATGGCCTGTGGTGCCTATTGTATCAGTGACTCAGGAGGCTGAGGCAGCAGGGTCACTTGAACCCAGGAGTAGGCTGTGATCACACCACCACACTCTAGCCTTGCTGACAAAGTACCACCATGTCTCAAAAAATTAAAAAAAAAAATGAAGAATAGAGTGAAATACTATGGTGTTTCAGGGGCAGTGATGCTAAGAGGTCTATTTACAATACTTGGACAGACTTCCTTCTAAAAATATCCTTACCGGCCACCAGGAATGGGGCATCTTTTGCATAAGTGACAGCAGGTGTCAGCCAGGTCACTGAGCTCTTGTCACACAGGCCCTAGATGGAGGGACAGGTTTACCCCACGAAGCAAGGTACAGGTGCGGTGGACACCTGAGCAGCCCTTGGGGACAGGTGGCCAAGGGGCAGGGGCTGGCGGCAGATCTTGGCACACCCAGCAATGCTGAGGCCACAAAGGTCTCTTGCTGGGGACCCCATGGTAGGAAGGACAGGGGTTCTTTCTCACAGCACGTGGAAGGGTCACACAAAGCCCCTGGCCTGGGGCATGAGCTCCTGCCACAGTCCATGTCCCTTGTCAGTGTCATGTCCCTTGTCACTGCCACATGCGTCTGCCACTTCCCTACTGCGTCTCAGTATTGTGGCTGGTGGTCCAGACTCGTGCGCACAACAAATGCTCACGCAGGTCTGTGGTTGATCGCCACCCTGCTGAGTCAAGAAGGACTCCCAGGAATGTACCGCATGTTTACTACTCACGGTCCCTCGGAGACGTGGGACAACCCTCAAGACTACAGAAGCCTTTGGTTTTACAGAATCTGGGGATATCCCCTCACCCTTACCTGTGTCCTCATGCCACACCTCCTAGAAACCTCCCTGGACGTAGCCTCCATCATGGGAGGCTTCAGAAAGGCACTCGGGCATCGCACAGCCCAGCCCTTCCCCCACTCACCCCCACTGCCCATCACCCTTCCTCTCCATGAGGCAGGGAAGCTGTGATCTATTTCAGGGTGGCCAGCGTGCAGCCACTGAAAGCCCGCCACCTGCCAGGCCCTTGGCTGAGCCCTCTGGATACAATGGTGAGTGAACAGGACCAGGACCTGCCCCTTCGCAGAGCTCACAGGACACATCAGGGGCAAATCAGTGGGATCCTCTCAGATGGTGACAACATTACGGAGAAACCCGAGACAGGTAATAGGATGTGGAGAGATGGGAAGAGGCGCTGCTCCATTAGATTCTCAGGTGAGCCGAGGCCAGAAGACCTGTGGGAATTCCGCAGCAGGAGGGCAGAGGTCCTTGATGTACTTAATGATCGGTGGACGGTGGCAGGGGCGTCACAGGCCCAGCAGCCAAACAAAGGCCCTCGGCACAATGGGGAATCCTTTGGCTCATTCAGTCTTTTAAGCAGATTCTGACTATCAGATAAGAGAGGCTGTTTCCACTGCCCAGGAGTTAATTTCCAAGTATGTGGCAATATTAGACCTCCCAAGGGCCACTGATATCACTAAGTTGTTCCTGTAAATCCTCCTGCAGTGTATTTTCACAAGGAGAAAATAGAGGAGGCCTTAGGAGGAGAGAGGAAGGGGCCCCTGTGCTCCACGCCCCACCCCACCCTGTTCCCCGGACCCTTGAACACAGATCTCAGAAAAGACGACCCAGCTTGATGCCCAGGCCAGGCTTAGTGGAAATGCAGGAGACAGATGGACAGAGGCCTCCCAGGGACGCCGGGTGAGAAGGTCTCCGCACGGCCCCAATCTCTCCCTCCCCCTGAGACTGACAGACACCTGGAAGAAGCCAGCAATCTCCTTGAGCAGCTGACCATCGGCTCAGAGACGGTGGTGGTGAGGGTGCTGGGCAGGATGAACAGAACTCCTACTTGAAGCTGGCAGAGCAGGAGACCAGTGGGGAACTTTGAACACAGGACAGAGAAGGGACAAACATTCCAGAAAGGTTAACTACTAGTGAATACAACTTGGATTTTTAAAAGGCAACTAAGAACAACAACAGTGGTGGCCAACGGGCTCACACGTCTGCCTGTGCCGACCGACTGTGCCGGGTACTTCAGCGTGTGTCTCCCTTAGTCCTCACGGACCCTGCGAGGAAGAGCTGTGGGCATCTATTTTGGGGCAAGGTAAGGAGCCACACCTTACCCTTAACTTACCACAGCAAGTTAAAACACCTGCTTCTCGTAGGGGGCAGGCGTGTCTCAAAGCCAGCACTGTCTAATGCCACAGCTCTGCTCTAACTAGGACATCTGGAGCCCCGTGCCTCTGGCACTGCGGACTGGGTGACGTCCTCCACCATGTTCCACAGCATCCAGCATTGCTGGGCTCTGCCCCCTCTCCCTGCCATGGTGTCACAATCAGGTCTCCAGATGTTGGTGAATGTCCCCTGGGGTTGGGCAGGGGGCACAGTCACCCTGGTTGAGCACAATTGTTTAAGCCCACGTACTGGGTACTGCTCCCCAGGGACAGTGCTGGGCCAGGACAGCAGAGCAGCCCAGAGTGGTGCTGCCATGGGGACCGGAGCAGGATTTGTTCAAACAGCCACTTGAATGTGACTGAAAATCCAGGAAAATAAAGGCAGAGATTGGATTTGACAGCGAGAAAGACGAGCCTCGGCAGGCCTGTATTGAACAGATACAAGTGCTTATAAATATCTGTGACCCTGTTGTTTTAGACTAAGCTCTCAGGAAAAGAAGTGTTAAGTGTCTAAGCTTACTTGTTATAGCACAAGGCCAAGTGCAAAAATGAGCTCAATAAATAGCCTTGATGTCAGGGGAGACAGAACTTGGAAGAAGTGGGATGCCAGCAGCCCATGCACCACATAGGATGTCTTCACTAGCCCACCCCTGACCTCTGCCCCATTCCCCACATGCAAACCCCAGCAGACCCCCCATTCCCCAGAGCTCTTCTGCACAGCACCCAGCTTTCCTCCCTGCTGCAACCCCAGGCACACAGATGGAGGGAACGTGACACTGACCCACATCCCGTTCTGGAGCCGGTTCCACCCGCAGTTCAGCCGGCAATCGGCTCCTTTGGGGCTGAGGTCCAAGCGTGTCCTCCTGTCACTCTTGAATATTTTCTGCCTGTGTCTAAGTGAAAGCAGCTATTTCCTTTCCAGGGACTTTTCCAAGAAACCGGGTCAGCCTTCCCATCAATCCTTCCTCCCCAGCCCCCTGCAGCAGCCCTGGGGGTGCGCGCCCTCTCCCGTGCCTACTGCTGTTGGTTCCTTCCCGTTAACTGGCAGGACCACAGCTTCCTCCAGCAGCTGCCGCTGTGTGCTCAAGCCCAGGCCTGGACTGGGAAACTCTGAACCTGTGACTTCGCTGTGCCAAGCATACGGACAGAGTCGTTAAAATCTTGTCTCAAATGGGAATGTTGAGCTTAAAAAGGAGAGGAAAACTGTCAGAATTTCCATGGGAATGAACAATCACCTAACTCTTCAGGCAGGGTGATGGATTATTAGAGGGCGTTAAGGAGCAGCTATGTCGGGGACGATCTGCAGGAGGAAGATGGGACTGGGCCCTTCTCAGTCTCCACAGTTCTGGAGTGCTGGCGCTCTCGGCGGCGCCATGTCCCTGGATTAGGACAAGCTTGACGGGATGAACACGTGGCAATCACATCCCTGTTATTTTCTGTATCTTCAGTTTTTTCAGGGAGCAGGAAAGATATTTAACAATTACTTAGCAGCCTTCTTTACAAAACGAGAGGATGAATACAGATAACGCTGGGAAAGATTATTGAGAGCAGAATATTGAATTATCTGTGGATGGGCACCAGCACATGAATGATTCATTCTCCCTACCTCAGGTGTGGGCCCCTCCCGGGCCTCCGAGGCTGGGCTGATGGGCCGCGCTGAGCTGGGGGGCTGAAGGGAGTGGGGTGTCCATGAACATGCTGACACCTTGGCTCTCACCAATTTGCAGACAGTCAAAGCCACGCGTGGAACTTGCTGGACAAAGGCAGCTGCATTTCCAGGCTTTTTGCCTTTCTGCAGAGCGTGTTTAATTTCTGCGTTGCTGTGGCCAGTGATCAGTAATGAAGTCATTAAATGCAAGAGGGGTAGAGAGAGAGCCGCCTGCCAACCCCCTCCATTAAATCCAGGTACTTCGGCACATCTCTAATTACGATCAGGAGGCTGGGGCTGCAATTGACAAAGCTCTTCATTCCCATGACATGCAGTCAAGAGCACTCGAGGGCAGAGCTAATGCAGTGAGCAGGGTAATGGCTTGGATAATTCCAATAAAGATTCGAGTTATACTAGATCCTGGAGGTTAACTGGTGCTACTCAGAGAAGGGGCCAGTTTCTGTGGGTACTGCTGGGTCTCTCTAGACCTGCAGAAACTGAGACATTCATGAGACCATAGTGTTTCACCTGGAGTCTGAGGAGTACCTTAGAGCCCCCAGATTCAGGATTTTCTCTTGTTAAACTGCAGCACCTCCTCTGAGCTCCTGAGATCTCCAGCTTAAGTATTCCCAATTGTCTTCACTCCAGAGAACAGTAAATAGACTTGTCACCGTCTATGTGAAAACAAGTGGCCACGTAATTTTGGGGGGGGAGGGGGACTACGTCGTTTTATTTTCTATTCATTTAGAAATTTGGAAAAAACATTTTGACATTTGCTGATGATTCCAGTTTTCCCCTGAGGAGCCAAGCTCAAATGCATTAATTTTAGGTTAAGAACCCCACGTCTGATGTGTGGGCAAGAGTGGGGGTGAGGTGGGGCTTTGTCTGTCACAGGCCCAGGATTCCTTTCTATTCAGAGGGGAGCCCAGGGCGGAGGGAAGGGGAGGGCGAGTTCCCCAGGCATGACGTGCAGAAAGGCTCCACAGCCCCCGGGGGCGCTCTCCAAGCCTGGTTTATTTCCATCCGGAGGTGCCCTGCCTCCTGCCCACCTGCCAGCTGTAGAAACCTGCCCAGGTGAGGGCTTAACCAGTCATGAAGACAAAAATATCCAAGTTTGCTCTGTCGGTCCCTTTTCAACAGGTCTGCCACCCCGTGAGTCACCAAAGAGCCTCGTGGGATTTTATAGCTGGTCCATGTGATGACCAAGTGGGAAGTCATTTGCTGGCATCAGGTGTCACTCAGCAGTGTTAATTTGTGAGCTGGCAGCTCCCCCTTTGCACCCTTGGAACATTCCACAGGGCCCAATAAAACTCTCATTTGTGCTATGAAGCAGAGAGAGACCAAGTGGCCTTAAAAATCTCTATTAAGCCATTTCCCTGGTACTCCGTGAAGATTCTGTATTTGCATTTTCACTGGAGAGATTACCATTAGCCATTTTTGATGTGCTGTTATTAAAATTTATTTCATAAAAGACTTGTTAAATCTCTGCATGTTGAAAAGCATTGCCCGATTTGTAAAAAGGGGTTGTAAAAAATAACATGATCAAATCTGAAAGTCTTCTTTTATTCCCTAAAACAATTCATTAAAATAGTTTGTGATGGCTATGAATAATCAAAACTGTCCAGAAACATTTAGACTATTTAAGTAAGAGCCATCCCTTAACAACCCACCCCACCAACCCCATTCCTACCCGTTTCCCCGAAGGGAGACCCTTTTAAGAGTTTGGTCCACACGATTTTAGAACAAAGTTAGAAAAGTTGTACTTTTGTCACAAAAAGAACTGACTTTAATAATATATTTAAAATTCTAATGAAGTAACCCAAAAAAGCAAGTAAATAAAAAAGCAAGAGAAAGAAAAGCTTGATAAAATTATCACAGTGAGCATGACCATGACAGGGTTTAATCTAAAACCTTCCAAGGCAGGTGCAGAGACACAGTGCCCAGCCCCTCTCTGGCAAGGGCCGATGGTGGGTCCACGTTATGAATAACAATGGATAATGGTTTCTGCATGAAGCTTGGGTATTTGAAATAGAGAAGTGGATAAGAACCCTGTCACCTGGGGGGAAAGATTGTGGAAATAGGAGAACATAAAAAATGAACAGAAAACAAATAGAAATGGATTAGATAGGTGGGTTTTGACAATCTTAAAAACTTAGCTTCATTCTTTCAGCAACTGCTGAATATACAAGAAACCGCTTCTTTATTGGCTTCACTTCCAGGAAGGCTCTGGAAGGACACCAAGCATGTCCCTTATCTACTGCCAGAAGCGGGTGAAATAGAGCCCTCCAGCTGCCGGGTGCCATGACCCTCACCACCTGTTGGGTGTAGAGACAACAGTCACCTGAGAGATCCCGGAAGGCTCTAGAAGCTCAGGCCTTTTTAGATGCCCTCACCTCAGTGATGACAAATAATCTGATATGAGGCAGGAGGAGGAACTTGGAGCCAGGTAGATTTTGGTTCAAATCCCAGCATCACCACTCCAAAGCTGCATAACATTAAACAAGTTACTTAAACTCTGAGATACTTAATTTCCACACACACAGCCCCTCACAAAGGTGGGGAAGTTCATACGGAACTAAGGATTAAGTAGCTACTCTGTAGAAAGTGTCTAGAACAGTGATTTTCAATAGGTATGCCGTGAAAATTTGTAAAGCTTATTCATTAAATTATTTTCAAAAGAAGTCCAAGGAAAATAAATCTATTCTTTTTTTCTTACTTTTTTTGGGGGAGATGGTCAACATAATTTAAGTGTGCCACCAAAGTTTAGGTTCAAGTGTGCCGGGAGACAAAAAAATTTAAAAAATTCTGGCCTAGAAATAATAAACACTGGAATAATAGTAGCCAATATTTTTTAATGAAGAAAACTGAGGTTCAGGAAAATAAAATCAAGTAAAGAGACTCATAAAAGCAGATCGGAAAGCTTTCTACCCATGCCCTGTGCACTGACTGGTGTCTAAGAAGCAATCTGGCTTCTTTCAGAAATGCTGCTGCAAAGGACTGAGTCCAACAGCCAAGCATTTAAGGAGCACCTGCTGTGTACCAGGCCGTATCCTGGGCACCAGATGTGCATGACCTCCAATCCTGGGAAACTGATTTTAACATCAACCTGTTTACTGAGGAGAAAGCCAGGGATACGAGAGGCCAATTTGCTGGAGTTAACAGTGCTCATGAGTGGTGGGCAAGCTCATGAACTTGGGCTTTGGAGTGGCCGGGCTCAAGCAGTTCTCATGATCACAGCATGTCCTGGCTTCCTCCTGAGATCGCTGAGCTGGAGCCCAGTGCAGGCCCCTCCTGCACCTCAGTAGTGAGCCCTGCTCATGCCATCGGCAGTGTCCAGCACATATAGCCCAGCCAGATGGACCCCAGGCTGTGTCCAGAGACTCCACCAGCCTCCAGCACCTGTCCCCCAAAGTTCCATGTCACCTCGGCTGGGTCTGGGGAAGCGCTGCCCACGCTGATGACTATTTTCTTTGTCTTTCTTTCCTAGTACGACTACTGGGAGCATTCATCTGTCAGCCAAGTGTGGCCCATCTTTCCCACAGGACTATCCCCCAGAACTGCTCCAGCTGCTGAGACACCTGGCTGGGGCTCTGCTGACAGCACTAACCCACACCGTGTTAGGCTTTGGAGCCAGCAGGAGTGGTGGGCAGCCCTGGCTCCGTGCAGACAGTCCTCTGAGGGCTTGTGTCCTGGGAGCAGAGACCTTACCGCCTGTCTCCCACCTTCCTAGGTAGTCTGTGAGCTCACCAAGGCCCTTGAATGAATTCCCTTTATGCTGAAACTGGCAACAATCTAGAACAGGTTCTCTTGTCTGCAACAGAACCACAAGCAAAGTGGTTGTTTATCTTTCAGAAAGATAAAGAAAGGGGAATAGGTTTTCGGTGGTGGGGAGACAGAGAGAGAAAGTTGCCACAGTGCCTGGCATCTAGAATCTAGCTTTTAAGCCATTCCTATGATCCTATGCACCTGTTGTTTGTTGTTTTTTTTTTTTTTTTTCCTAAAGCATAGAATCTTTCCTGGTGCTGCCTTATGTTTTTGTGGGCAGGTCAAAACCCAGGTTTACCCTGATTTTTGTCCTCTTAAAAACACAGAAGTTTATACATGTATTGCATGCATGGATTTTCTCAGTAACATAAATTGTCAACAACAGCAACTGAGAGGTTTTATTTCTTCCTGTGTGGATCATGCTGGGACATACTAGGGAGAAAGCGGGCTGAGCTGGTCAGGGTCACAGGAAGGCCCACACCCCGCCCCTTAACATAACGGATCTGCCGCTCGACTTAGCCTTTCAGAGACAGCAATGTGATTTGTAGGAATCAAGTATTGCCATATTGAAGGCAAATGTATATAATTTTCAATACGAAGACTCCCCCACCCCAACCAGAGTAAGGAGCTGTGACTCTGGGCATCTCCAAACACCAGAAGGTCTCCACTGAAGCTGGTGCCTCCATGACGGAGGAGGAGAGAGGGAGGAGGAGGGAAACCCACAGAGCATCTGGCCTTTCCAGTCTTGCCTTTCAGATACAAGCCAGGGAAACGGTGAGATGTGCAAACAGACTCCGGGTAAAAAACGACACACGTGTGTGACTCACAATATGCAAAAAGACACAATTCCGAAGATCAGGCTGTGTGCCCCAGCAAGATTCCAGAATCACAGTGACCTTGGAAGGAATGCCCATTCTCCTGCCCCTTGTTCAGCCCTAGGTAGGAGGAAGTTGATTAAAGAGTAATTTTTTAATGGAAATGCGTTGTGTGAATTGCTGCCCTCAGGACAGGAGCACTTGATTAGTTACCTGAGCAGGTGAGGACTACTAAGCCCTGATTAAAATTCTGCTCAGCACCCCCTCCTTCCCTCCCTACTCCTCAAACCCACACTTGGAGATAGGTTGACTCTAAATAATGCCACAGAATATTTTTCTCCCAAATCAAATCAATAGGTGGGGGAGGAGAGGCGAGATGAGCAGGAACATTGCAATTATGGGTCAGGCGAACCCATACTCAAAGTGGTAAAAATAGATTTGTTCGAGTTTCATTTTTATTGCTGCAGAAAATCCTCATTACCCTCCTTGTCCAAGGTCCTGGTGGTCCTGCTGAGGGGAAGGAACATTCTTGGGCATCTCATTTGCAACAGGAACAGAAGCACATATGGTTACGCCATGGGGGATCCTAACTTCAGCGGCCTTGGTGGCCAGATTTAGGTTGGCCAGTGGGACCACACCTTCCCACTTTTCCAGTTCCTGATGTTAAATGAAGACTTTCGCTGCAATGTTCATAAAATATGATCTTATTCTATGAACCTAGAGCCTTCAGCTACAGTTGACACTGATGCCTCAGAAAGTCTGTTGGAGGCAGATTCCAACCTTGGACCCTCCAGTACCCAGGCTATGACTGGGAACCACACTCAATGACCTCACAGTTGGATCCAGCAATCCCCACTGGTGGGAGAGCCCCCAGCGTTCACTGTGAAGGTGACACGTGAGCAGGTGCACATGGCCAAAAGCAGGTATACACAATGGGTATCCCCACAGATTCCAAATTGTTATCTGTGTAAGTAGTGAGCAATCTCACATGTGCACACACACTCGTCCACTAGCATTCCAGGTGTGGGGAGTCATCAGGGCCACCTGCCATCTGATGTGGTCCAGGAAAACCCTGAGGGACCAACGCTGCTTGCTGAGTTCTCACGAGAAACGGGAACAGCTGGCTGACTGAGACCTTGTCGGACTTAGAATCCCACCTCTCCCATTTACAAACAGCTCATGCTGAGCTACAGACCCACAGGCTCCTGACTCTGACCTTGAGTTGGCCCAGAGCCCTGGCTTGCTGGTGCCTGGGGTCTGTTTTGATGAGGAACGGGGCAGTGGTGTACATGTTTCAAGTTGAATCCACTGTGACTGAGCAAACCACGGGGCTATGGGAAGCCGCATTTTGCAGATTCTGAAGAACTCACGTTGCAAAATAAAGAGAGGTGTCTTTTTTCCCTTGTCCCCAGACACGCTCTGAGTGCCTACTGTGCACCGGGGCCCTATTGGGGAGCATTCTGCCAGGTGTCTTTATTCCCTTGTCCCCAGACACGCTCTGAGTGCCTACTGTGCACCGGGGCCCTATTGGGGACTTTTCTGCCAGGTGTCTTTATTCCCTTGTCCCCAGACATGCTCTGAGTGCCTACTGTGCACCAGGGCCCTATTGGGGACTTTTCTGCCAGGTGTCTTTATTCCCTTGTCCCAAGACACACGCTGAGTGCCTACTGTGCACCGGGCCCCTATTGGGGTGCATTCTGCCTTTCTGCATCCGTGAAGCACAGACTCCAGAGTCAGACTTACCGGGGCTCAAGTCCCAGCCCAGCCACTCACCAGTTGTGCCATTTGGGACAAGACAACTCAGCCTCTTGTGTCTCATTTCTCCCAACCATAAAGTGAAGACCACTATTTACAACGGGGTTCTTAAAAGGATTATGTGAAGCACCACACACCTAGCACTTATCCTGTCTCCCGCCCAGGGTGTGTCAGCCTCAGCTCTGTGGACATTCAGGGTCAGACACTTCTTGGGGTTGGGCCATCCTGTGTTCTGTGCACGTCAGGGGGGTGACCAGCATCCCCGACCGGTAACATCCTCACCCAGTCTGCCAACTAAAATGCCCCCAGACACTGCTGATGGGTCCCTGGAGGGCAGAATCCACCCCCTGGTTAAGGCACAGGCCTGGTCCATCAGGAGCCTCCTCTGAGCTGTTCTCTCCCACTTCCACTATTCCTGCGACCACTCAGAGGACGAGTGAGGGGTGGGACACACTTCCTTGCAGTGCTGTCTGGATGGTCATCCAGGGAACACTGAGCTGAGTCCTAGTGGGGTCATTCTGGTCCCCTGGTGGCCATGATTCCTATGGCCCAGTTCCTCCACTTATGTCCTTGACCCAGATCCACCTCTGCTCAGCAGCCAGGGGATCCTTATACTCGGCTCACACCACATCACTGCCCTGTCCCAAACCCGTTCTGATGACACTCAAATTGAACCTGAAACCCACCCTGCCCTACGGACTGGGCTTCTCTGGCTGCCCCACATCCAGCCCGGAGCTCTCTGGACACAGCTTCCCTTGGTCTCTGTCACTCACTGCCCTCTAGGATGACATTTCCCTACCCAGGCCCAGAATGTGCATCTGTCATAGCCGGGGTCCCACGCATGCCCCACGCGGCTGTCGGCTCTGCTCTCCCATCTGTGTGGGGCTGGAATGAGCCCCCCAGGGAAGGGCTTTGCCCTGGTGCTCAGAGTCTCCAGAGAATCTGCTGAGTTCTGAACGACCGAGACAGCTGGAAGCTCCCTGGGCCTGGGGAGAGAAAGGGCACTGGACCCGAGCACAGTTTCACCTGAGGCTACAGCAGCCTTCTGGGTTCATTATGAATTCGCCAGGCAGTGGGAGAATAAGACTTAAGGGTCTGTAACCCTCCTGGCAAAGGAGGACCCCGAGTGGCCCCACAGCACGGCCTCTCCCAGCACAGAGGGAAGAAAATATTGACTTCACAAATGAAAAGGACGTTATTAAAATTTTAAAAATCTAACACATGGTGGTGAGTCCCCTGCTCACCTTTCCTCGGGGCTGTCGGAGATAAGTTCATATTAACCCACTCGAGCACGAGGCTCTCCCGAGGTTCCCTGCGGGGCTCTCCCTCGCCCAGAACGCACTGTGGAAAGGACATGGGCCCCTGAGTCTGCTCCATGTCTGCGCCGCCCACCACACTCCCAGTGGTGAGGCCACTCTGGACGCTTGCAGGCAGATTTCCCCTCACGCAGAGACTGCGTCTGACAGGGCCCAGTCCCTCCCTGCTGGCAGCTTCAAGGAGACACTATGAAAGGAAGACCCGGGGACGCGGGGCTCTCACTTCCACTCTGTGCACCCGTGTGACCACAGCACACAGGGCACTTTGCTCACCTGGTGCAGGGCCACGGCCCGTCACCTTCTAATGTAAAGGTGTTGCAGGGCAGCATGCTCAGCCTCATGTCCACCTACCTCCCTAACGAAAGGGCTTACAGGTCGCACCTCCACACCAGGGGAGGTTCTAGAGGCCACACCTTCCCTGTGCCCCTCACTGACCCTTCAGTCCAGCTCACCCAAGTAGAAAATTAAGTTTCTGTCATAAACCCATGCAAACAGGACTAAAAAAATTTCCACCCAATTTGGAGAGCAGATTTGGGAGAATCTGGCCTAAAATATAGGCAATGTGGTACATTCATTGTTTATTTGGGAGAACCAAGGATCAGCTTCAGAGTAGCTAACAGCAGATCAGGTCATGTGAGTTAAGATAATGCAGACAGAAAAATAAATGACAATTTCAGGTATGAGTCCCAGATCAGAGTCCCAGAGTGGACGCAGTAGATGGCCAGTGCTCTCTGCACTATGTGACCCGGGGCCTGCGCTGCGACTGGGGAAGCAGGTTGGGGCTGGGCTGCTCACCACATCTGGGCTACTCCAGGCCTCACTGCGTTACCACTAAAACTAGCATAAGTTCAAAACTTCTTTTTTCTTGTTTTTAAAACAAAAGCAACTTTGCTGAGGTAACTAGAAGCAGAAGGCTGTCTCACCTGTGCACCTGTGCACAGTGCCTCCCTTGGGGCAACAGAGAGTCGGGCTTGGTGAGTTACTGGGTCTTACTTTATACCTTCTGTTTAATTTTATGTTAAGTGGAGGGAGGATCATTCATAAGATTTCTGGGAATGGGGTGGAGAGTTCACAGAACTGAGAGCCTAAAATTATTTTCAAGGTCATAAAAGAGTTTGCAAGAATGACAGCAAGATCTTCGATACATCTTTGACAGATTCTCTCATTTTGTCATTTTGCTGGATTTCCCACACACGTGCACATGTGTACACTGCCGTGTGCTCGTGTGTTTCACTGGGCCTTGGCCCACCAGAAGGGGGGGACAGATGCCGCTCAGATAGGACCTCCCGACAGGCCTGCGGCACCTCCCAGTGTGAACATCTGTCAGAGCCCTGGCACAGGTGGCAGTGGCAGGGGGCTCTATTTGGGGGTCAAACAAGCTGACAAAGAGGTCATCAAGGACATGCAGTCCCCGATGGGTGCAGATAAGGGGGTCTCTAAAGCCCCCCCAGCCACCAAGGGCTCCTGCCTTCCTGCTATTGCTGCTGGTGACGTGAAGCTGACAGGACAAGGGGTAAGTGTGACCCGCACATGTTATTAACAACATTGGCAATGGTGAGATAAAAATAACCACTGGACACGTGAGATGCCTTGAGCTGCCATGTTCATTCTTATTATAATCACAACTTAAAAATGATTTTATGTTAATAAACCAGTGAGTAAAGAGGGAGTCCACAGCTGCGTGTGTGACTCTGGCCCTGCTGAAGGATTTGAGGACAAGCTCTTATCCCTGGATCTTCAAGGTACGGCAGGGGGAGGAAGGTGAGTAGAATAAACGACACACCTTCTAGAAGAGCAGGGGCAGGTGCAACGCACAGAGCACTGAGGAGCCCAGAAGAAAAAGCCCTGGCCTGCCGCTCACCCACTAGCCTGGGTCAGGCAGCAAGCAGCCGGCACCAGGACTATCCCCCGCAGGTGCGGGGTGGGGACGCGAAGGGCTGAGGGACCAGCCCAGGGCCAAGCCTGACAGCTGCTGGAGATGGGACACCAACCCCAAGACTCTAAGCTTCTGTGTCTGTCCTAAAGAGCAAGAATAACAGAGCTGGGTGAAGGGAAGGACAGCGCCAGGGAGAGCCACATGGCCAGCTGCGTGGTGAGAACGGGACCTGCGGACACCTGCCAGGTCAGCCTGCTGGTACAGAGAGAACCTGGGGCAACGTGCTTGGTTTTCAGCTTTCTGTGGCACTAATCTGAGGTTTATGGATCTGATCCCCATTTTAAATGTCATAAAACGATGCATTTAGAAGTGGAGTTCTGAAATGACATGTTTCTTTTCTCCTCCCTTAACATTATTGTCTTTCAATAAAAATAAGGTGTGGCCTTATACATTACCTTCTAGTGAAATTTTAATATAGTGGGGAGTTATTTTCAGCACTCTACAATTTTATAGAGAAGAAAATACAAAAGCTCTCGAAAGGCTTCAAAACTGAATTAGACTTCGACATATATTTAAGCCATATTTCTTTTTGACCCAGTGTATCTATTTTTTAAAATGCCCAAAAACTATTAAAGAAACCTCCCCCCCATTCTTCTTCATAATCCAATGATTTTTGACATTTACTGTGCAAAGAAACCCCAGGAGGTTGCTGTGCTGTTAACTTTCTTTTAAGATAGGGTCTTGCTCTGTCACCCAGGCTGGAGTGCCAGGGCAAAACCACAGCTCATTGAAGCCTCCTAACTCCTGGGCTCAAGTTATCCTCCCACCTCAGCTTCCCAAGTAGCTTGGGGGGATACAGGCATCGCCATGACACACAGCTCATCATTTGCTCTTACTACTTGTAGCAAAGAGCTGTGTCTATGTTGCTCAGGCTGGTCTCAAACTCCTGGGCTCTAGCAATCCTCCTGCTTCAGCCTCTCAGCCTATTTGTATTTTAAAGACAAACAAATGAGTCTCAGGGAGAATAATTACCCTGCGGTTGATACCCTTAGCCAGAATTTGCAACACAGCTCATCTCTGTTGTTTAAATACAAGTTGGGTCTTTTTTTCCACCTTGGGTTTTCTCTCTCTCGGACACCACAGACTCAGTTCCTGAAACAACACCAGTCACCAGCCTACCCTGGGGCAGGCCAGGAGGCTGGCACTGGGCTTCCAGAGCTATCCCCGAGGTGGCCACAGGGCTGATCTTTTCTGGAGGCTCTAGGGAGAGTCTGTCCTCTGTTCATCCTCTCTGCTGTGAGGCTGAGGTCTCCTTTCCTCGCTGGTTATCAGCTGAGGCCCCTTCCCAGCCTCCGGCAGCCACCTGTGCACCCTCCAGCTTCATACCCAGTGGAACAGGCTGTGTTTCTGTTTTGCACCAAATCTCTCTCTTTCCTGTTTGGCCTTGGGCCTCTGACACCTCCCCTGCCTTCTCCTTCCACTCTTAAGGGCCAGTGGTTACGCCCGCCCAGGACAATCCAGCGTAGACGGTGGGAGCTCTGTGTGTCCCACTGTTATTCCAGTAAGAGATGCCAAATGGTACCTCTTATTGGAGGAGGCTGCACGGACTGTCTGTGGAAGGGACTGCAAGCATGTTTTTTTTCCTTGTTATTATTTTAATTTCTAGACATTTTGTTGTAATGAGCGAAATCACAGGCCCGGGCTGAGACTAATCTGGTATTTCGAGGTGCAGCAAGGAATGTTCTTCCCTCCTAATCTCTACTTACAGTGTAAGTAAGAGCGCCTGGGTCCATTGCTGCAAACAAAACCACAAAAGGATTCAGAAAGTAATAACAAAGATAAATAACTTTGCAACAAAATTTCAGCTCCAGTAATTTCTCATTTATGTTTTCTCACCGAGTCTCCAGCCCCGCACTCTCCCCATCCGGGCTGCATCACGCAAAGTCATTTCATAGCTGACGCTTCTGGGAGCCCCAACCCAGGGCCCCAGACAGTGCGCTGAGGGGCAGTCGCTGAGTTAGACAGTTCACCCAACAACAGCAGTTCCTGGATGATTCCCCTGTCACCCCAGGGAATCAGTCTCAACATCCTGGAGGGGGGAGTTGTCAGCCAGCCGCTTTCCGCTGAGGGGGCTCCAGGTACCATCACTGCCTCACTTACTGTCGGGAGTTGAGCACTGAGTGTGGTTTTTCTGGGTGAAACTGCTGACATGGCTGTCAGTCAGCAAGTTGGGTCTTGGTCAGCAAAGCGACAGTCAAGTGCCCTCAAGGGACCTCAGGGAATGTTCCAGAGAGGGAGTGAGCAGATGGGGAGCACTCCGCTCCACGTGGAGTGATTCAAACATAGAGTCGGTAGAAGCTGGAGGCCAGAGCCAAGGACTGGCAGCCCCTGAGAACTGGTGAAATGCAGAAAGGGCATTAGATGATTTAGCTTTTCTTAAGCTAATTTCATTAAGGACTCACGAGGCCTGGTGACTCCAGCTGATTATTTAGGGTTTCCACTCCCTTTGGGGCAGAACCCGTCACACCAGCCCACCAACTAGGGTGTCCAGCACCCCCACGCACGAGATACCAGCGCTGCTCCCCAGACGGGGGACCTTAGGGAGGACTCTTTCAACAAGAAGACAATGGGTATAACGGGCACCACGACCGTCCTGCTTAGAACCTGGACCTGGACAGAGAGTCTTGAAAAGACAGGGGGTCTCTGCCACGGCAGCTGCCGAGCAGGCTGAGCTGGATGGGATTTCTCCAGAGGGAAAGTGTCTATTGTTGTTATTCAGCCAAAGTTGAGTTGAAAAACCGCCAAGAAAGAAGATAATCACCAATGTTAAAATGACTATTTTCATTTAGTATTTTGATACTAAATAATTTGTGTAATTCCTAATCTTCACAATAATTCTATAATGGACCAACCTGATTTTATAAGTGAATTTATAAACATTTATAAGTGAATTTATATACACTTATAAACTGAGGCACAAAGAGTGATTAAGCAGCCCAAGCCGTGGAGCTTACAGTGGACAGATCAGAACGTGAACTTGGATAGTCTGACTTGCAGGTTCTTTTGAAAGCACCACACAGGTGCATAAATTTCTAATAGATTTTTAAACTAACTTTCAATGAATTAGTGTCTATTTAAGTTATAGCTGTGTATATAACTGCATAAGCTTTGCAACATAAATACATTTAAATACACCAGACTTTGCAGAGAAACATCTGGCCTTAAACAAAGCTCATTTCATGATGCAAGTGATCCTGATGCAAGTGGAAAGTACAGAGATGATCTCAGCCAACATTCTGCAACTATAGTTCCCCTCAAATCTCACTGTTAAAGCAGAAATGCTCTAGAGCCATAAATGGGTTAACCAAAAGACAGACCGAGTGTCTTAACACAGACATGGTACAGCATCAGGAGCTATCCCTGTAAAGACAGATACCTGCTTGTTTATTCCTGGTGCTGTGGCAGTATTTATGTGTATTTTTTATTGGAAGAGCTTTTTTCATGGATAGTTCAATACAAATTATTTGAGAGAAATGTATTTTGTTATTACTTGAAATAAAAAAAGGCAATCATTTAGGAATGAAATGCAGATAAAAAATGAGATCATATAATAAAGGATCTGGAATTTGGCAATTTAAGCAGAACTACTCAAAGGTAGGTGATTTATGAATAATCTGAAAAAGATGATTCAACTAATATTTTTAACCACCTACTACGTACTGGGAAAATTTTAAATCATCTTCCATTTTAACTATAATGTGATGCTATAATTTGCAAGACAAAATATTCATTTTGCAGGAAAGTCCCTGCAGAGGGTATTCCAGTAGAAGAGACCAGAGCACAGCAGTTTCTCTGAGGCTGGGTCTCCTTTTTCCTCCCGACTTATACCACCTGGATGGGAGAGATGTTCAGTTTCTAGTGTCCTCTATTTTGGGGGGCAAGGGGTGTGCTAGGGTTTTGGCCAATGAGATGTTAATAGAAGTTTTCTAGGGAATGTACTCAGCTCTACTATGCAACTAATTTTTGGCTTTCATATGAAAGCTATAACCCAGTTATAACCTAAGAATTTTGGGAATAGGGAGAGGGAGGGAAGGGAGGAGGGAGGATGGACAGAAGGAGGGTGATTGGTGGGATTACACCTGTGGTGCATCTTACAAGGGTACACGTGAAACTTAGTAAATGTAGAATATAACTGTCTTAACACAATAACTAAGAAAATGCCAGGAAGGCTATGTTAACCAGTGTGATGAAAATGTGTCAAACTGTTTATAAGACCAATGTACGGTGCCCCATGATTGCATTAATGTACACAGCTATGATTTAAAATTAATAATTAAAAAAAAAAGACTCCTGAGATAGAAACAGCTCACGCAGACTTTCTCTTATTCTTACTGCATTCGATGTCACCATAAGGCCTGGCGCTGATGCAGCCATTTTATTACCAAGAGGAAGGGATTTGCGAAGATGTTGGCTCTGGCGTTTCAGATCCACTGAACGAGTGCCGAGAGCAGCCTATCTCCAGATTTCTTGTCATTTTAGAAAAGCAAACTTTGCCCGAGCAGTTATTCAAGGCTCATCGGCCAAAGAGTCTCTGCTTGGCCCTTTGTTGTTGCTGTTATTTGCTTTTTTAGCCAAAAACTTTCTTATCCAGCCTATCCCTCGTGTGATGTAAAGGGGAAACATTGGATATTTCTTTTTCTTGATAACTGATAATTACAGGAATAGAAGTTTAGGATTTTTCTTGAACGCTTAAAGGTAATCACGAATGGCAATAAAAGAAACACGATGCATGCTCTCAAGCTTATTGGGAAAACATGATCAAAGAAAATATAATCCAAACAGTAAAGAAAACAAAAAAGAAAGCAGAGGACAGAAAACGGGTGACAAGAAACAGATCGAGTGTGTCACGTCCCTACAACAAGGGCGTAAAGGGGTTGAACTTCCTATTAAACGGTAAGACATCGCCTGTTGTTACACATACACATCTACATGTCTGTGACAGGAGTATGGGTATAAAGATATAAAGAAAAGTGGGGGGCGCCTGTGGCTCAAAGGAGGAGGGCACCGGTCCCATATGCCGGAGGTGGCGGGTTCGAACCCAGCCCCGGCCAAAAACAGCAAAAAAAAAAAAAAAAAAAAGACATAAAGAAACATTCAAAGTTGAAGAAGTATTAACTAAAGAACTTACATACCTAGAAAATGGATTTTATTAGAGGTTAAATGGGAAAATCCTGTACCACCTTCTACATGGGTGTAGGCACAGACAGGCAACAAACAGCATTCAATTTGACTTCGGACAAAACTTCTGGGTAAGATCAAATTAAAAGGAAATGTTCTGTCGTGGTAAAGAACAACTACCTTCACATAATACCACTCGAAGCATTTCATGAATGTCTCCTAAAAAGTTAAAATCCCCATAAACATTGTACTTACCATCATTCTATCAAAAGTAATTAAACGTTCCATATGCTCCAGGGGGCAAATAAAGACAAAGGTGAATGTTTTCAAGTCAAAATGAAACCGTCTGCCCAAAGGACGGAAGAGCACCAGCCCCAAAGCTGTTGAGGCCTCAGGACAGTCTCGTAAGTGACCTGCTAGTAAGTAACAAGCCAGCCAATGTCCTCACCCAGAATACTCAGAAAAACGCAATGAAGACCCCATGTGTAAAAGCCACAAAAATCGAGTATACGTCAGGATAATCTCAACAAGAAATGTACAGGACTCCATAAAAAAATATTATGAAACCTTACTAGGAGGTATAAAAGAAGATCAAGGAACAGAGAGCTGTGTCATATTCTTAAATGAGAAGGTATGAGGTAGTAAAAAGTCAAACCTTTTAAATGAAACTGCAGATTTAATACAATGCCAATGAAAATCCTATCATGAGGTTTTCTGAATCTTTTCTTTAAGGGTGTAAGAGTGTAAGTTAGATCGTAAAGTTTTTGGAGAACAGGGGCGGGATAAGGTGGCTCACGCCTGCAAGCCCAGCCCTGTGGGAGCTGAGGCAGGTGGATCACTTGAGCTCAGGAGTGTGAGACCAGCCTGAGCAAGAGTGAGACCCCGTCTCTAAAAACAGCCAGGTGCTGTGGCAGGCTTCTGTAGTCCCAGCTACTCGCAAGGCTGAGGCAAGAGGACCAGTTGAGCCAAGAGTTTGAGGTTGTCTACCAATGGCAACAGAGTGAGACTCTGTCTCATAAAGAGAAAAAAAAGCTTTTCAAGAAAATATTGATTATGTCAGACCAGCCCCAACATGAGAGAGAGAAGAGACAGAGAGAGAGAGAGAGATCGAGATCACACAAGCAAGATGGTGTGAGGGAGGAAGAATGAAAGGAGAGACCAGGGGGTAGAGGGGGAGGGAGAAGGGGGATGGGGCATGGGGTGGGCTGGTCTCAACAGAACCAGAGCCCTAAGCTGAAATGGCCTATTATTACCCAGAAGGGTAATGGGGAAGGAGTCAACACTTAGAAAAAGACCTAGGTATAGTGTGTGAGAAAAGTGGCATTTAAAATCAATGGTGAGGGTGGTAGACATGTTAATTAATTTGATTTAACCATTCTCCATTTATACATATACCAAACTTATCACATCGTACCCCATAAATATATATAACTGCAATGTGTCAATTAATGTTAATAATAAAATTATGTGCTATAAAAGCACATAATTCAATAGATGTGAGATCATCTCGGATGAAACAAAGTTGGGTGCCTACTCAAGATTTGCAGCAAAACAAATTCTGTACGTGTGAATGACGGAAGAGTTGGAGGAGAATACATGGGAGATATATTTGTATTATACGTGTGTAACACTCCTGATACACAAGATCTCCTAAATAGAAAACGAGAAGCACCCCGATGAAAAGATAGTTAAAAGATCTGAGTAGACATGTCGTAAAATAAAATGCAAATGTCCAGTCACCCCGAGTGAAATGAATTCAATAACAACACGTCACTTCTCCCTGGGACGCAGGGTGAATGTCTGGATGCTCTGGCCGATGCTCAGTGATTGAGCAAAGATGAGTGTGAACTGCGCAGGCCGAGGGGCAGGAGTTAGCTGATGCCACTGCACAGAGTGGTTTGATGTTAGCGCACTTGTAGGAAAAGATCCTGAGACCTAATATCAGATGAAGGTCAAATACAGAGATGTCAGGGATGTGATAGTTGCAAGGGTGAATATTGAGAAAAAGCTTAAGTGCCTAAGAATAAAGGGAAATCATCTAAGCCAGGGTACCTCCATTCACTCGAGTGTGACTGAGCTATGAACAAGCCCTCTCAGGGAATATTTAAAGGCATAAAAAAAAAAAAAACAGATGGGCAAAAAAGTCCCCGCTGTCATGCCGAGGTAGGATGCCCACATGGAGAAGGAGCTGGTCAGGGAGCAGCGGCTGGGGTCAGCTGTCTCCCTCTCTTATGGGGACAGGACCTCCCCAGGGCTCGCAGGGTGTAAGTCAGGACAGAACTGTGGCGTTATATGGTCTTGAGGCTGAAACCTCAAGAGAAGCCTTCCTCCTTCTATTCTCAGAGAATTGTACTTTCTTGTTTCCAGGTGTAACGATGGGGGAGGCAGCCCCGTGGGCTGGCAGTGTGTTTCAGAGGCAATTCGTTTCCCCACAGCTGTTGGCTTGTCAGATTTATTTGTAGCAGTAATTCATACCAGACAACTTACACCATTGCTGTTTCCTCCCCAGCAGTTCAGGGACATTGAGATGAATCTTCAGAGCAGGGACAGATGCGGAGGACTCTCCCTCATGTGAGCAGTTCAGTCTTTGTGGGGGTCTCCAGAAGCTGGCCTCCCCATGCTCAATTCACATCTGTGGTGGAGGCAAAGATCACGGTGCTTCTTAGACTCGGGTGTAATTTGAGAAAAGTCAACCGTATTTGGAGGAAATGTTATTTTAGGGAAGAGTCACAAATCGTCGTTGCAGACTAGATGTTGGATGACTGTCTGAGATCTGTATGTTGTCCTGACCCATCAGAGACAAGAACAGGAGGCATCTCACATGAATCTCCTACATTTTTGTAAATTGTTAAAACTCCCAAGCATGAAAGTGCTTCACCACTGCAGGACACTGCTCCATAACGACATTCCATTCATAGACCAGGGAGCCTCACACGGGAAGGTCAAGGAAACGACAGCCTTCCCTCTCCTAAGCACCCCACCATCTACTTGGAAAAACTGGTGTGTAAGGAAATAACTAGAACTCCATGAGCACAGTGGAAAGATGTGCAGGAGGGGCTGGGAGACAAAGCTCAACCCTGCCCCCCGCTGGGGGGTGATAAACACAGTAAGACCCCAGCTGTCCATTCCAGTGGGCAAGGAAGCAGGTGCCTTTCCCATGAAAGGCAGAGTGGGAAGAGCACAGGGGATCTGCAGACACTCTGGCCCCCTGGGTAGTGTTACATGGGCTTCCCGCGTCCCTTGAAAATTCAATATGGCAGAAGGCTAGAGCTTTTAACTAAGGATTCATGGAGCCCAGAGGGTCCTGAGCAGACTCCAGGGCCCCCAAAGAACCTGAGATCAGGTATGTTTCCTTGGTCACAGTTTTCAGCAGATCCTCAGGAGCCCATCACGCTCAAAGGTCCAAGAATCAGAAGGAAGGGCGGTTAACTCTCATGTTGCTGGGTTGTGCCTCACGGAAGATTTTGAGAAACCGGGCAGTTCCCAAGGTCAACCGGCATTTTGAAGTTGACATCTTTAGGAACAAAAGTCATCTCTTTTCACAAAAGCCATTCATTCCATCATTCCATGCCAAGTTTAAGTTCTGGGCACTAAAAGAAAGTCCACCTGGACCAGGTCCAGCCCTGACTCCTCTAATGCCCAAGAGAAGAGACACACATGTAGCCGCTCTCACCAGGAAGTCTCCACGCAGCAGAGTGTTTAAAGTCCTGGCGACCTCAAGGATCTGTTTAAAAAGGACAAATCAAGCCCAGTTTCAGAGCACAGCACAAGAAACCTACACCATAAACCTGGGGAAAAGCCATCCCAGCTGCTGCTGAAGACACATAAATCATTCCAGAAACACTTTCAACAATCAAACCTTATTAAACAAACTAACAAAATGCAGGAAAATGCACGTTCTCATGGGACTTGTGGCAGGAGAGAGAGTCCTGTGGTCTATGGTGGTCCCGGGGTTTTCCTGGGCATGGACAAGCTTCCACCACGTGGGTGACGGGGGGAGGGATAACCAAGGGAACACATGGGGGCCCTGGCCTCCCTCTCATCAGCCATGGAGCCTACATTAAATTAAACACACATTCTTGACTTGGGAATAGAAAAATAGAACCTTGGAACAGGGTAGAACAGAAATTGGTATCTTGGAAGCTGATATGGAAGGAAGAGAAACAGCCCCCAAAACTAGCAGAGACTAGTAACGGTGGCCCAGACGGCCAGAGAGGGCATCAAATGAGACCCCTGCCTTATGCACAGGTAGACTTTAGATAGATTTAAGGGGGAAATATTAAAAGGAAAACCAGCATTTCCAGGGCAGCACCTGTGGCTCAAAGGAGTAGGGCGCTGGCCCCACATACCAGAGGTGGTGGGTTCAAACCTGATCCCAGACAAAAACTGCAAAAAAAAAAAAAAAAAAACAGCATTTCCTGAAAAATTGTCTGCTGCCAGGCATTCTTTTGAAGACATTATATTGATTAATTCTGTTAAATCCTTAAAACAATTCAACCAAGCAGACACTGCTGTTATCCCTATCTTATAAACAGAGACACTTCCCAAGTCGCAGAGCCACCGTTTACCAGCACATTACTCTGCTGTAACACACGGGTGTTATCACTACAGCACTACAATAGGTGAGTTCTTAAAACACCACCCAAAACACAACCCATGGAAAAGAAAGATTGATACATTTGACTATTTTAAACATTAAAATCTTTCTTCAACAAAAGACACCATTAAATGGTAAGTTGCAATCTAAAAGAATATATGTCTTTGTAGTCATGTATCTGGCAAGTTACATGCCAGTCCATATAACCGGCAAAGAAATCTTATCTCTGGAATATATAGTCCTATAAAGTAATAAGGAAATGTGCTCACACCAAGGGAACCTAAGTCTGTCCTCTGCACACTGTAACTGTCTCTGGACCGACAATAGAAACATTGGAAATTCATAGATGCAGAAATGGGAAGAGCAAGTGGAAAGTATGTTCGACTTCTTGAGCGATACAAAAGTGCAAATGAAAAGATAAGATAGAATAACCCCTTCACACTCGGAGTGGCAGGGTGTGTAATCTGGCAGACATCTGCTGGGAGGCCCACGGGCAGGGCTGCACCCCGGTGCAGAGAGTACTTTGCAGCGGGGGTGGCTGCCCATGGCTGCACAACTCGGGGAAGCCCTCAGATCTTGCAGGCAGCCTGCTTCCTGCCCTATCTCCATGTGGGCGATTTCCCAATACTTTGCCATCACAAAACCTTATTTATTTCTCTGTGCCCCACAGAAATTCTCGCACAGAATGCAATGAGCCGTTAAACACAGCATTGAAGACAGATATTTAACCACAGAGGGAAAACATGCACCATATATTGTGAAATGAAAATAGTTTCAAAACATTTTGTATAAGAAGGTTCAAATTTTAAGTAAAGAAATGTCTAAGAAATGAAAGTATGCAAAAACTATACACTAAATATTCCCTATGTCTACAGGCATCCCTCAGCTTCTGAGGGAGACTGGTCCCAGGACCCCCCTCTCCCCCCCACATACTGAAATCCCACAACGCTAAGTCTCTCCTAAAGTGGGGCAGTGTCTGCATGGACCCTAAGTCTGCCCTCCGTACACTGGAACCATACCGTGACTGACAATATCTGATTCACTGTAAATGCCCTGTAAATAGTTGTTACATTGTGTTGTTTCTACTTACATTAATTTTTATTGTTGTATGCTACTTATTACCTTTTCTTTTCCCAAATATTTTCAGTCTGAGGTTGGTGGAACCCTCAGATGTGGAGCTGGCGGATAGGGAGGGCCGACCGCACCTCTGTGTTTACTGTTAACTCACACTCTTTTCCTTTCTATATGTTGTTCTTTCAAAAATTTAAATCTTCATCATGAACAGTGTAACTTTTGTAATTAAACAGGCTGTTAACAAATACTTTCCTGTTACCATAGACATATCAAGTACACATATATTTGTTGCAGGGTGTCCAACCTGCGGCCCTTGGGCCCCATGCTGATTTGGGAAGGACATTTTTCCTTATCTATGGTGTCAGATACCATGAAAAGTATGCACGACCTGTTTTGTTGTTGTTGTTAACCAGCCTCCGTTAGTGTATTTAACATGTGGCCTAAAACAACATTTCTTCTTCTGATGTGTGTCAAAGGAAATAAAAAGGTTGGACCCCCTTCCCCAGGTTAGGGCTTTTTCTTTATTACTGGATTTGTACTAATTGCTTTACCCACACAGCCTCCATGCCCCCTTCCTAGGTGGGAAGACTGAGGCTGAGCAAGAAGATATAGCTCACCCCTCAGCCCTCCATCCGCTGGGCTCTCCCTGGCCTGGCAGTGGTTCCAGATGCCTGTGGTCCCTACCACGGTCTCCCTGTACTCTCCTCACCTGCCCTGAAGAGGTCCTGCTCTCTGCCCTCTCAACCTTTCACTGCCCACCCCACCTACAAGACTTGGAGAAACTCCAGAATGTTCCTCAAGCCTTGCTCTGGTCACAGGAACCTGGGAGCCCTCCTCAGGTTCTCACACCAGCCCCACCTAAAGTCCCACAGTTGCACACCAGAAGCAGGACGCCAGCCCCCCACCCCCCTTCCCGAGCCACCTTCACCCTTCCAGAGCATGTAGTAACCCCAGGGTCCTCCCCTCTGTCTCTCCCCACATCTCACCAGCTTGTGCCCTTCCACCGGGCCTCCCAGTCAGGCAAACACTGTTCACCTCAACTCCCTGCTGAAGACCTCCCCACCGTAGCTTTGTGCAAAGCACAGATCCTTTGTTTTGTTTCTCTCACTCATATAAAACCTAATTTTTACAAATCTCAAGTGTCTGTTGCTTTTCTATGGGCTTAAAAATCTCAGAGATGCCTGCACCACACAGCTTTCAAAAGCAGCTGCAGCAATTTCCACCCCATCACCACACACGGAGATTCCAGTTGCTCCACGTCCCCATCGGCGCAGCTCATGCCCGTGGCCTTGTCTGTGGCCACCGGTGGAGGCGTCACGGGGTGGCACTGTGTGTTCGACCTGCACGTCCCACAGGGCTGGAGAGCGTAAGCACCACTATTCCATGTTTACCGGACGGTTAAACATCTTTTTTTGCGATGTGGCTGTTGGAGACTTTTGTTGACTTTTCCACGGGATTCTCCATCTGTTACTCATTAATTTGCAGGAGTGTCTGTTTGGCATCATCTCTGAAGACTGAATAGTGACTGCAGACTGTGCCTGCCCTGTGACTTGCGACTCCGTCTTGGGGTATGCGCTCTCCAGACAAAGACACATGCGTAGTCACAGAAGATCCGTGCAGTGGTCTCAGCAGGGTGCTGGGCATGCCTAGCCTGGAGGCCCCCTGGAGGCTGGTCCCCAGCAGTGCAGGTGCCAAGGCACTGTGGTCACATGAGGGGCCCCTGTGCAGGGATGAGAATGAACGACCCCCCTAGTGTGCAGAACAGGAACCCACCTCACGGAGAGGAGTGACAGAAGCCAGGCACTGAAACCAGCACGGGCTGTGTCCTTCACTGGGTAAAGGTTGATAAACCAGGCCAAACGAACCCGTGACGTCGAGTCGGGATGCTACTCTTCTGGGACAAGGAAGACAGCACAGGCAGCTCATGTACGTTCCCATATGTGAGTTACACACTAATATAAATCTTAAGACGGCAAAGCTGAGAAAGACAGGCTTGTTCCCGGGCTCCCTGACAGAAGGGAGATGCACGTTAGGGTGAAGGGCATGGTGAGGGCCAGGGGGACAGTGAGGAGCTACGGGAGAGGGAAAGGCACAGGGGTGGTGAACCTTAACCATCTCCTCTACATAGGTCACCAAAGCATCTCACCCACCTTGAGGTCATCAACCAGGTGGGGACAGTTCTGCCCACTCACCCCAGGGCCATGGGGCAATATTGAAGACACTGCCGGCTGTCTTGGCCGGGGCATGCTACTGGCTCCTGCGGTTGGAGGTCAGGGTTGCTGGGAAACACGTGAATTTGCACGGGACAGCCCTGAATGACCCTTCCCAAGGCGTTGGCAGTGCTGAGGTCAGGAGACCAGGATGTAGTTCAGCCTCCTGGTTTCCATGAAGTGGGAACCGGCAAGAGATCAGCAGGCCCACAGTTGAGGAGCCGCACGCAGCCCCTGGTCTTCCAGCTGTCCTGGTTTGCTGCCAGCCCTGTACCCTGGACTGAATTTTCAGATTCAAAACATCCAAAGGATGAGCTTTAACATCCTGCATCCCGTCCCCTCCTCTGGGAGGCCATGTGAAGTCAGGAAATCCCATCCAGCTAACAAATCCAGTGACTACATTTTCAAAAGCAAAGAAATGCCCTGTTTTGTTGTTATTGCTTTAGATTGTACAGAGAACTTGTGAGGAAAATATTATCAGCCAGAAAACATCACAAGAAACTTGTTGTGCTAACACATGGCACCAAGTCGACATCTTGGGATAAAATGCTCAAGACTTAGAACATTTCTGCGGGCAGTATAGATGGGTCCAGAGTCATTTTTCTTCATCATCTATTATGTTTTCCGAAGGCAAAGTGAGGGGAACACCTTTCTCTGAAGCTGTTTTTCACCTGGAAGATCATGTCTTATAGCTGTGAAGCCTAAACACATCATCACAAAATTTCAGCAAGAAGCTTTCAGAAAATAATAGTCACAGTATTGGTTCATCTGCACATTCAAATAGAGCAAAGCTTCCAGTGTGGACTATTTTTACCCAAGCAGCCATGGCAGATGGATTCGTATGCCAGCCAGACATGTCCTGGGTTGCAATGAAGTTCCAACCTGTTATTCTTTCCAGACTTCTGCCTTCCCAGCCTGAAACATCAGCATTTAAATGTACACAGAATTCTGCCAATATTCAAATATATCAAACCCAAGCTACTGGCTCACTGCCTCATTTGCACCAGGACATGTGCTGAGCACTGTGCTCTGGGGGAGAGACAGCCATGTACAAAGAGTGCACCCAGCCCCCCGACAGCCAGGTAGGAAGAGTGCACCCAGCCCCCACCCGACAGCCAAGTAGGAAGAGTGCACCCAGCCCCCTGACAGCCAGGTAGGAAGAGTGCACCCAGGCCCCCGACAGCAAGGTAGGAAGAGTGCACACAGCCCCCTGACAGCCAGGTAGGAAGAGTGCACCCAGCCCCCACCCGACAGCCAGGTAGGAAGAGTGCACCCAGCCCCCACCCAACAGCCAGGTAGGAAGAGTGCACCCACCCCCCCCCCCACACCCAAGGAAGTAGGGGGCACCCCCCCCCCCCCCCCCCCACCGGGGCGGCCCGGGCCCCCCCCCCCCCCCCCCCCCGCCC
>CAUYPK010129010.1:0-23928 GCA_963574355.1 Loris lydekkerianus | reverse complement strand
CTTCAAGAGTTTTCCCTGCACTTTCTTCAAGTATTTTTATAGTTTCATGTCTTAAGTTTAAATCTTTTATCCAGTGAGAGTCTATCTTAGTTAATGGTGAAAGGTGTGGGTCCAGTTTCAATCTTCTATAGGTTGCCAGCCAGAAGTTTTAGCCATTGCAATTAGGGAAGAAAAGGCAATCAAGGGTATCCATATAGGGTCAGAAGAGATCAAACTTTTGCTCTTTGCAGATGATATAATTATATATTTGGAAAACACCAGGGATTCTACTACAAAACTCTTAGAAGTGATCAAGGAATACAGCAGTTCTCAGGTTATAAAAAAATCAACATTCATAAATTGGTAGCCTTTATATATACCAACAATAGTCAAGCTGAAAAAACAGTTAAGAACTCTATTCTACTCACAGTAGTGCCAAAGAAAATGAAATATTTGGGAGTTTACCTTGTACCTTTTCTTAATAAATTACATTTTCAAAATGTATAGAGACTTACTTTAAGAAAAAGGAGGGGGGACCAAATCAAAAAAGAACAAAATAAAAATCTCTTAATATACCACTACCCAAACTGCCATCACTTTTGAGCTTAGCCATCTCCCTACATATATATATTTATAACACTATAGCTATATTTTGCATATACAGATTACAGAATACATGCTACTTTTACTGTTTCCCTACTTTATAATCTGCTCTACTTTAAAATAAGTCACAAGTTCCCCCCCCCCCAATGGCATTCATTGACTATGTCAATGCATTAGTAACAGGACAGTTGCCTATTAAATACAGAATGTGTGTAGGTTATACATGAATAAAAGCTATTGGTAAACATGGTTTCCAATTGGGGAATTTTTCCCTTTAGAAAAAATGTTTAAAATTTTAATTTCCAATTCAAAGAGTATCTGTATTTTACATTTTGGTACAATATTAAAGGTAGTATATGCGGTTCAGAAAATCTTTTGTTTTGATTACTAATTTTATTTAAGAGTGACTGACCTTTGATTTTCTAGTAAAAAATAGATTTTTAAAAAGCCTGTAAAAACATTTAAAGCATAATTTTTGGTGCATATTTTGAATAAATTGTACTAAATTTATGAAAAAAGGTTTCTTATGGGAAGAGAATTTTAAAAATTCTGTGAGTTTCCTAATTACCTTTTCACTTCAGACTTTTCCCTTGATAGAGACACCAGTTTCTAAAAAAAAAAAAAAAGAAGTATATATTTGGGGAAGCTAAATGAACCTTCTCAGGCTAATAAGTTAGAATTTGGTGTACTGAGGAATCACCTCCTTTGTCTCTAAGAATAAAACTAATGCCTAGGAACCATGGGCAAGGCTCCAAACCATAGTTTCCATCTGCCTCATTTAAAACATTTTAACCTCAGAGTCAAAAGCACTGATTTGATTTACTTAATTATATATTTATTCTCCAACTCCTGGGATGGAGACAGGGATATTTAGGAATACATTTCAAAACTGAGAGCCTCAATGGGAAAGAAAGAATCCAGTATACATCATCAGTTGAACAATACAGAGATACTTTTACTGTACTCCGTGTAACTGTAACCAGGGCTCATCTACAGCTGTTTGTACTCGCCCTAGACATACAGGTCACCACACTCCCCAGCCATCTTGGAGTCAGGCAGGGGTCATGTGACAAGTCCTCACCAGTGAAATATAAGTGAAAGTGATACATAATACTTTGGGAGGGCGGTAATGAAAAGCCTCGGTGGCGTTTTCTAGATTCTCCTTGACCCTCACATAGTGACAGATGAAGGCAAATGTCCAGTGTATCTACAGTATGATGGAAACTCCACCAGCCAGAGTTCCTGAGTGACGGTGTGGAGCTGACTTCAACACTGACCCAGTCAGTCACATAAATTAAGCAAGGAAAAAAATGGTGTGCCAAAACCCACAGTTTTGGAGTTGCTTGTTACCGCAGCACACCCAGGCTGCCCTGATTGGTAAACTCTCTACTGGTCTAACAGCGCGTGAAAGCGAAAAAGTGTATAGCAGCAGTGACGTTTCAGCCTGGGATGCAGGAGCCTGGCCTGTGGGACCTGAATCTACCACCACAACTGTAAGAATTAAGTCATTTCTACTTTTCCACTTCATTCATTTCTATTTTCTAAGTGTCCAAAATGCAGTGGCAAGACTTAGTTTTCATCTAACTAGCACCACACTGTTCTAATTACTGACACTTTATAATGGGGCTTGATATCTTCCAGGCAAGTTCTCATCCTTACTCTTTTTTTAAATATGATTCTGGCTATCTTGTTTTAACTTTACTTTTTGTCTTCTATTAGAACTCTAGAAATTACCTAGAACATTTTACAAAATATCTTACTGGGATTTTCATTACCATTGCATTGACTTTATAGATTGATTTGGAGAGACCTGACATCTTTTGCTATTGTTCTCTCAAATATGTAATGATGACTTTCTCCTGTTTTCCAGTTGTTTATTACAATGTCTTTTGCTATAAATCCATGTTCTTTCTAGTTGTGACTGCATTAATTCCTAAAGTTTTTAAATTGTACTATTGCTTACCTATTTTTATTACTATTGTCATAATTTTTGTATTTCTTTTACAAAAAAACGTAAAATATCTACGTTTTTTATTTAATTAATCCATAAATGTTAGCTTTCTAATATTTTGGGGTTTGTTCAATTATTGTAATAGTATAGTCTTTTAAGAAGAAAATTTAACTCATTTTAAGAAGAAAATTTAACTCATTAAATTTTCTTTTTCTTATTTCCTATTATGTATACTAAGTATATATATTTTCATCTTGGTACATTTTAGTTACTTAAAAAAAGTTTAACCATAAAAGTTTACTTATTATTTGGTTTTACTTTCTAAATATACTTACAAAATTTGTAAATATAATTCCCATTATAAATCATTTTCATCCCATAGGCTATTTAAAATATTTTATATCCTTTACTTTTAGCTTACAAAATTCTTTTTTTTTTTTTTAAGTGCTCATTTTTGGTTATTGAGCTTTAATTTTATTTTATTTCAGTCAATTATTTTGCTTTATTAAAAAATAATTTAGCATCTGAGATATGAGCAATTTTTGTTCATACTCCATATACTTAGGCTGGGCATGGTAGCTCACGCCTTTCAGAGGCCAAGGCAGGTGAATGGCTTGAGCTCAGGAATTCAAGACCAGCCTGAACCAGAGCAAGACCTCGTCTCTAAAAATAGTCAGGCATATGGCAGGTGTGGTAGTCCCAGCTACTTGGGAGACAGAAGCAAGATCACTTGAGCCCAAGAGTTTGAGGTTGCTGTGAGTTATGACACCACAGAACTCCAACAAAGGTAACAAAGTGAGACTCTATCAAAAAAAAACCCAAAAGTCCTCATATTTTTGAAAACAATACATGTTTTTTTATTTATTTAGTATAGGACTCTATGCCAATCTACTAATTTAGATATGTAAAATTAAACTCTTATATTACTTTATTAATAAAATAAAAATATTAAATACAAAATGCACTTGTTTTCTTAGCCTGTCAATTCAGTCTGCTTTTGTCTGTCTGCCTCTGAGACAACTATTCTAACATATTCCATTTTTATTACAGGTTTGTTAATTTTTCGTGCAATGATTTTGATTTTTTTTTTTTTTTTTTTTTTTTTTTTTACCTTTTCGTGTTTTGGTAAACAAATACAAAATTATAAATAGTATGTCTTTTTGATTTTTTTTCATATTTATTTCCGTCAGTGCTTCTACTATAGATTCTATTTTTGTCTGTCATTAATACAGATGCTACAACTTTCTTTTGGCTAGCATGTGATAATATGTATTACATTCATTTCAAATTTTCCTTATTGTACATGTGTTTCTCTGTGTTCGTGTTTTGCTTAAAACCATACAATTCAGCGTCTTTTATAAAGTATGATCTCAGGATTAAAGACTTGCTTTCATGTCTTTTACTAGAGACCTTGTGTACTTTTGTTTTTTAAATCTGAAGACTTTTCCGTCTTTAGTTCTAAGTAACTTCCCCATGTGATTCTGGACTCTTTTTCATTCTCTTGTTTTTCCTAGGACACATTAGATATGATCTATAGGGTGTCCCTACAAAATTTTCTTATCTGTATGATTTCCTTCTATCTAGCTTTGCCATTTTTCTTTTCAATATGTTTAATGTTCTTTTTACACCATGCAGTCATTTTTAATATTCTTTAAATGGCTATCTGTATACATGTTTAAGATTTCTATTTAGTTTCTTATCCAATGTTCTATTACATGTTTCTAATTTGGATTGATGTGTAGTTTTCCTGTCTCAGGTTATTCTTATTTATTTCAGGTATTAGAGGAATTGATAAAGTCATACTTAATGTGCTAACTTCCCTGATCATCTTTCAGAAAAGGTGTAAATAAAATGGAGAAATATCTGTAACTTGAAAGTTGGAGTTTGGTGGCTTTTTATTAATGAAAGGTAGAATTTGAGAATGCTATGATTTCTGGAATTTTCTAATTTTATAATTCTTTTTGTAATAAATTTTTAAATTCATGTTTCTCAGAAAAATGTACACTTTTCATTCACATTTAGATTATTGGTATATACACTATAGTTGTACATTTTATTCTTGTGCACACTGAAAATAAATGACAAAACCTCTTTTGCTATGGTTATGTACCCTTTGACACCTGTATTCACACAAAAATGAGGATGACAAAAGTAGGGCTGACGATGATGGGGGGAATGGTTGAAGAGAGACGTCAACATCAAACTGAGGATACCAGTTGTGGTTTTGCAAACTGACTTCTCTTCAACTGCTCCTTCTGTTTTTAGAAAGCTATTAGTACTACTTTTGGGACTGAAACCTGTTTGAAATGTCTCCCTACTTTTTCAGATAAATTCTTGTTTACTTTCTTAACCTAATTCTCTCTTTAATGTATTCTTTTATTTTCCATAGTTAAAGATGCACTGATAATACCCCTTCTAACGTGCTTATGCAGTTTTGTCATTTTTATGGACTTATGCCAGAAGCAAGAAGCTTCAGTGTATACTTAGTGTGCCATAGTAAAATGAAGTAAGTATTGTTTGTAAGTTTTATTAGCAAGTAGCAAGAATTCCCCAAATCACTCTTTCTCCAAAAGATCTATAATTTACATAATAAAGCACATTACTGGAATTTTTTAAATTTTCTAGATCAGGCACAATTTTTTTTTATTTTTTCCCTATCCTCTTCTTTTGGAATTTTAACCATATTACTTTTTTGTAATTTTGTATTTTTTATAATTTGTCTTTGTTTTTGGCAAGTAATATTTGCTTGATTGGTCTACAGTAGTCATGGTAAAGGCAATAATTATATATATGTGTAATATATAAAATATATTTATATATTATATATTTATGCATATACATTCTTATAACAGTTAATATTTATATATTATGTATTATAGCATATATTAGATTTAATATATTCAAAAACTGTCTAGTAGATTTCACTCATAGCTGTCTAGCATCATATCAGGGTTCAGTTTTTCTTTTCAGCTATGCTGGTTTACTACTTAAAACACTCACTGGCATGTTTGCGTATGCATATGCACCCACATAGCATACTACACACATATATACCATATCAAACTGTGTTATATGCCATATGTTACATGTTGTATTACATTATATATATGTATTATATATGATAGTAATTTATATATGGTATATATATATATGCAAACACATACCGAGGCACATGGAAGTCTTCTTTGACAGCTGTGTAGCTTATATTATCTGAGTGTTTAAGTAGTATTACAAACTTACATTTCTTATATAGTCTTAAATTCACCAGAAACAAAGCATATTCTCTTTAGCCTAATTAAAAACAAACTTTGTCCAGTAATTTTTTTTTATTTCAGATATTACAATTTTCAGTTATGGAATTTCTATTTTATTCTTTTTACACCTTCTATTTATTTATTTGGTTTTCTCTTTTTAATTTATTATAGGTACACTTTTAAATCTCATTTTGCTTAGTTAAAATAGCAACTTCAATGTTGTTATTTACTAATTCCAAAATCAGAGTTATCAGGCAGTCCTCCTTCATTGACTTTTTTTCCATTTGAGATTGAATAACATTTTTCTGCACTTATTTATTTCAATTTATTTTGGATTATCTCATGGGTCATGTGACTGTTATATTGAGGGGAGTCTTCATACTGTTGATATTTTTGTTTAATCAGGTGCTTAATTTGATTCAGCTCAAGCTGTACATGCACTATTTCTTTTTCTCTTTAACTATACTGCTTCAAGAGTTTATAGACAGAATTTGAGGCTCCTTCTCTCTAGATATCTCCTTTCCATCCAGCCTCCCTTACTTTTCAGTGTTCTTTAGCCCATCAAGCCTATAGATTTTTAAGTAGAATTTTTAGAAACGAGCTGACTCTTGATTGTCCTCATGCTGCCAGCCATGAAAAGATTTAACTCAATCCATGTCCATCCTTTCATTCAAGTCAACTCCCTTCTAAAATCTGATGGCTTTTATTTTCAAGAGTTTATTGTTGTTGTCTCAAGAAGGTTTGTTCTTTTAGGAGCTTCTGCAGATATACCAGAGGCGGGACTCAATATTCCTCTGGATTTTATTGGGGAAGAAAAGAAAAATAGAAGACAGGAGAAAAGTCTAGTCATAATATTTTATTTCTGGGATGGGAGTAAGACTAGACATTTCTCTTTGAAACACAAACATATCTGGTTCAACCAATTTGATGCATGTAATAAATTGAAAAGATTATAGGGAATAAAGTTTATTAGAAAGACAAGGAAATCATCTTATCCCACTAGCTCTCAGTTTAGGAGACAGTATAAACCCCTAAATATTCTAATGAGATGTATATAAACAGGAATAATTCTCAGGGTTTCTTGAAGTATTTTGTACATCTTCCCATTAGATCTGTTCACTAACTCAGGGATGGATACAATTTAAACTGTTCTCTTAAAAAAAATGTGTAAGAATGTTTCCTTAAGTTCAGTGGTTTTTAACCTAATTTAATGTACTGAAGTATTTTAGTTGTGAAAATTTTTCAATTTTTTTTACAAATATTTAAATATTAATATTTCCCAGTTACTTTTAAAATAAATTCAATATAAAGTCAGAGTTATTTTTCTAACAATGTCAGTCAAACTTCTTGCATTCTAATGAATTCACTTTAGAAAGTAAAGGGGTAAATTTAAATGTTTTAAAATGGGGTGGATGTTTGCAATAAATTTCTGATCTATATCATATCAGAAAAAAAGTTACAGAACCTTGGGATATGTTACATTTGATTATAAAACAAAATGTTTTATAACAACAACTTGTCTTGCTGACTAGGGAATGCAATAATCTGAGGGATTGTTAAATAAAATGGAAAGAAGAACAAAAGGCCCTGGGTGGATGGGAGATATTTAGCACCAGTTATTATTGAAAATATAAATAGAATAAACCAAGAATATTTCATAAATAAATATGACATCTCATGTGGCCATTATCTATGACAAGAAAATGGTCATGACTGGATAAAATCAATGAAAGGTATAGCTTGTCCAGAATCTACAGGCCTGTTAGGAGACAAAGAGTATTGCTGTAAGTCAAAAAGATTACATATATATATATACAAACACACGTATATATACACACATGCACACACACACACACACACACACATATATATATATAAAACACACTCACACATATATACCTGCTAAGTGATTTTTGTACTAGGCCAAAGAGCATTTTGAGAGAGAGGACGACGTAGCGTAGTTAGATTATCAAGGGAATGCTTATTCAGCCAGATGGATGTTGACCATAAAACTGACACAAAGGGAAGCAGTCAGGTGGGGCCTCAACCACCTTTTCTATTACTGAATATCTCATTTGCCTAAAACCAGTACAACTGATAAATTCTTGATGTACTTTGCTCATAGTTTTGTCCCTTAAGTGTTGCAAAAAGTCTACTTTAGGCCCAATTCTGTGCACTAGGGAGGGATTAGATGACAAAGAGAAAGTTACATTGTAAGAACCTTGGGATGTGCTGCATTGGGCCAGAAGTACTCTCTAGACTTTAAAGAGACAGCTGTGTAAAATATAATTAGTACAATATCCACGGCCTGGGTCTCTAAAATAAAGTATTATTGAAGACAGTTGGAATAACCCAAAGAATGAAAAACTCTAAATTATTTCACTGACAAATAAAAGTTTGTAGAGATTAATGTGGCAACACAGGAAGCTCTCCAAAAGGGTAAATTGCTAAATAAAATTAAAAATTTAAAAATGGAAAATGAACATGGTCTGAGGCTTGTGGAAAAGACTTTTTAAAGCTGTGTGTTAGAAGGGAATTGCTGCTAGAGGACATTACAACTGGTTGGATAACAGACGCCTTCTGTGGTTGTAGGGCCAGGATTTGCCTTCTCTAAAGTTAGTTGTAAAGGGTTAGTAAAATTACATCAGTCATTGATTGCCCCTATCTTATCTCCATCACCATTGAAAATCCCTCCAAGATTATTTCAAGCAGCCAATCTTCCATAATTTTTCTCTCTGAAAGTTTGCTCCCTCAGATACACAGCAAAGTATCTTTCAGTAATTTCTTCTTACCAGGAAAGGGTTGCACTCTATATTTAAAGTGATAACTCAAAAGTATGGTTTTTATTCCAGGCTATGTTCTCTGTGTGTGGGCAAACAAAAGGATTTTGTACCACTTAATGTTCAAGAAACTGAAAAAGTTGCATTAGAAAAATGGGAGTCAGATTTTCCGTGTAATGTGACCACACAGAGCCCCTCAGCTGGCTGCAGTGGGCTAAAAGCTTGTGTCCCAAGAGCGATGTGTTGAAATCTTAACATTCAGTGTGATGTTGTTAGAAGCCCTTGGGAGGTAATTATGTCATGAGGGTAAACCCTTCTAAATGGGATTAGTGCCTTTATAAAAGAGACCCCAGAGAGTTCTTTCCCTCTGTTTTTCTCCACGTGAAGATACAAGAAGTTGAAAATCTGCCACCAGGGAAAGGTCCTTACCAAAACCTGATTATGCCAGCACCCTGATCTCAGACTTCCAGCCCCAGAACTGTGAAAAATAAACTGTTCTTTGTAAGCCACCCAATCCTCAGGATTTTGTTATAACAGCCTGAAGGGGCTAAGACATTAGGGACTCCATCACATTTCCTGTATAGTTATTAAGTTCTATATCCCTCATGATACTAAGTTAGAGGCATGTCTGTTATTCCATTGCTCAAACTCAATAGTGTAAAGGTAAAATTATTCTTTTTCTAAACTTTTTTTCTGTCCTTGTTTAGTAGTCATAAGGTTTTAGGTTTTTTATGCTTTCATGTAGCTTTCAGGTACAATTATCAGTAAGAAACCAGGAATTAGAATTTTTATAAAGGATTCAAATGTTGATTTGTGGTGAGGCTTTTTTCATTTATTTTTATTTTTTTAAATGAAATATTTGATTATACAAAAATACTTATGAAATTTTAACATAAAATAACATCTCTGAATCTACATATTATCTAGAATATTATCAATATTATTGAAATCCACCTATGGCATATCTTTTGAGACAGAGTCTCACTGTGTTGCTGTTGCCCTGTGTAGAGTGCGTGGCATCCCAGCTCACAGCAACCTCAAACTTCTGGTCTCAAGCATTTCTCTTGCCTCAGCCTCCCAAGTAGCTGGGACACCCGCCACAATGCTTGGCTATTTTTTGTTGCAGTTGTCATTATTGGTTAGCTGGCCCAGGCTGGGCTCGAAACTGCCAGCTTCAGTGCATGTGGCTCGCGCCATAACCACTGTGATGTGAGTGCTGAGATCCACCTATGACATTCTCCTATGGACATTTTTCCACAAAAAATGTCATCCACCTATGACATTTTTTCATATTCTATCCCATAGCTTCAGTGCCATATTTCTTTCCTAACTTCATTTTTGTTTCATCATGTCCCCTTTTCAATGGTTTGGCACTATACTTGTATGTCTTTCAAGTCAGTATGTTGCTCAGATTTATCCTTCTTTTAGATTTTTATGAAAACTCAGAAAATACATACACACTATATATAGCTTATTGGACAGGCCTTTTTTGTACTCAATATTATTTTCAAGGATTTATCCATGGTTTTATAATACATAGAGCTACAGTTCATTCTTTCCACTATTACATTTACGTGGAGCAAATGGTTATTTACTTCATTGTCTAATAATCATTTCTTCTGTGATTAGACGTTTGGGTTGCTTCTGTTTTTTATCTATCATAGAAATATTTTGATGTTTAATTTTAATGACACAGTATGCTATTTAATCAGAAACAAAGTTTATTCATTATTGTTTTAATAAATGTTTTATGCATTTCCATTGATTACTAAAAACATCATGATATGCATTTACAAGTATTTTAGTTTATATATTTAATACCATTAATGTTTGTTGTAGAGACCCTTTGATTTAAACTCTGATTTTGTGGCCAGGCGTGGTGGCTTATGCCTATAATCCTAGCACTCTGGGAAGATGAGATAAAAGGATTTCTTAAACTCAGGAGTTTGAGACCAGTCTGAGCAAGAGTGAGACTGGTCTCTACTAAAAAAATAAATAAATAAATAAAATAGAAAAACTAGCTAGGTGTGATGGTGCGTGTCTATAGTACCAGCTACCCAGGATACTGAGGCAAAAGGAGAGCTTGAGACCAGGTAGCTGTGAGCCTTGATGTTGTCATGGCACTCCACCCAGGAGGACAGAGTGATACTTGAAAAAATAATTAAACATTTAAAAATTAAATGAAATAAATTTTGATTTTTTTATAGTGGCCAGATTACATATGATAAATTAAATTTCTTTAAGTCTATCATTATGATATTTTCACTTTCTATAGGTATTTATAAATCTCTTTATTGTTAAGGGGGAAAAGGAGGGTCATATTATCTGGTTATAAATAATAAGAGATGGGAGAACCTTGTTTGAGAACTTCTAAAAAGGCTTTTCTGTCTGGATAAGCATAGAGAAGAAATAGTGAAGAGAGAAACATCACCAGACACATGAAATACTTCATTATCTATAAAGAAACAAAAAGCAATTTGAAGAATCAGAACAAAAGTTATGAACTATAAGACATTTTCAGTTACATATTAATTTTTTATCATATTTTAATCCCTATAAAAGTGTTAGATATATGTATATAACCTCAGTGTCCACAATCTATGTGGTCTAGTACAATAATAATGAAATTATTTCAAAATCATTATCAAGTTCTTTATTGTCATCTATTAACAAGATATATAGAAAAAATTCTTAAGACTCTTTCTTCTCAGACCCATTACTTCCCCCCTCTCAGATATTCTCCAAATTTTCTTTCCTTGGCATATCCCATTTCCACTTTCCCTTAATTACCTTATTCTTTTCATTCTCCTAATTCAGTGGTATGGTTTGGTTAAACCTATCCTAGAATGTAAGGAAGAGGTTGCTTTTACATTATTTTCTTATGGCCCATAATATGGTCTGTTTTGACCAATCTTCCAAGTACAATTGGAAGGAATGTGTATTTTGCCATTGTTGGGTGCAGGGGATAATGGTCAAGTGCCCTTGAATAGTGGTATATTTCCCCTTGCAGTTTTATCAGTTTTTGCTTTGTGAATTATAAAGATCTGTTTTTAGGTGCATATATATTTGGAATTGTTATGACCTCTTAATGAATTGACTCCTTCACTATTACAGACTAATATTCTTTATCCATCGTACTTTTGTGTTTGTGTGGGCCCTGAATCTATTTTGTATGAAATTGATGTAGTCATTCAGGCTGTTAAATCTAGTGTTAGCATAGCATACTTTCCCCCTCTCTCTTACTTTTCCCTTATTTGTGCCTTTGTATTTAAAATGCATTTCTTACTGACAGCTATTTTCTGGTCTGTTATGTCCTTCCTGTCCCTGTTTTTTTCTGGCAATTTTGCATTCATTGAATGTTGCCATAATACCATTTTATCTCTCTTAATGAATTATTACCTAAAACTCCTTTTATAAATTTACATGGCTGTTTTAGTGTATAGAGACTATACTTTATATACTAGGAAGGATAACATATTTCATTTTTTTTATTTTTACTTTTGCACCAAGTATTTAAATATGCAAATAACTAGTTTACTAGTTAGATTGATGTATACATAGATGCTCTTTGTAACATTATTTAAAAGAATAAAAAATAAGAGAAATTTTAACTTCTAAATCTCTAGCAATGTTTATATACTATGTACAGAGATGTTAATCACACTGAGATACACTAGTATATAATGATATGTGAAGACATGCAGACACACACACACAATAGGAACAGGTAAAAGCAGACTAAGCATTAATATGCATATATAATTTTTTGCAGATTTTTAAAAAATATACACACAATTACACCTACATAATTCCATAGTTGAAATAAGTGCATAAATTCATAGAAAGATAAATTATAGGATAATAAAATTTTATGTAAAACTTTAATTAGAGGAAAGAGAAGATAGTTTATAGAAAAAGTACAAATAGTACTAAAAAACAAAGAAGAGGCATAAAGAATAAAGCATATATTTATTTTTCTTATAATAGAAAACTAGGTTAATTTTATCACAGTTCTAGTTGAGTGCAACTACTCTCATTATTATTTAACATTGTCCTTGGATTTTAGCCAATGCAATAAAAAAACCAAACTGGACGTGCTGGACTAAAAAAGGTCCCCCCTCATCACCAGAGAAAAAAGATATTCACCTCATAGAATCTAGAATCTGCAAATGTTACCTTATTTGGTAAAAAGGGTGTTTGCAGATAAGATTCAATTAAGGATCTCAAAATCAAAACTCTCATTCTGGATTATCTGTGTGGGCCCTAAATCCAAGGATAAATGTTCTTGCAAGAGTAAGGTAAGAGGATCACACAGACAGTACAGGAGACAGTAGCATAAAGATGGAGCCCTGATTGCAGTCTACCGTTTAAGTCATATTGTCTTTTCACTTATGTCTGACAGATACCTACTCTGGGCCCCAAGCTTTAGAAAGTTCAGAATTTTGTTAGAAACCTTCATACATATCACTTTATAAAAAATATATGTGCCCCAGTATTAAGAATTTATCATCATTAGAGTATGAGTCATAACTCCAAACTTCCATTCATATAACTAACAATGTTCTTGGGCCTAGGGGAAAACTCCTCTCCAGGACTTTTGCCTTGGGGCCTAGAAACAAAGGACAACTGTGTCCAATACTATGAAAATGGTTGCCTTGCTAAATAAGAAGATGAACACTGCTTCAGAATGCAGTCAGGATTGCAGCAGTGAAAACATTTAGGTAAGAGAAAGAGATCAGTTAAATCTTTCCTCTGGGTGTGAATTCAATGGTTTTCTTATACATTGAATATGTGACCAACTTTGTAAAGTATCTGTTTTGCTGCTACTCATTTTTTTTTTTTTTTAATTAATGGCTCCTCAGGTGTTTCCCTATGTCTGTCATCACTGGTATTTGCAATACTTAGTGGAACAACATTATATAGCAATTTTAAGCAAATTCTATTATTCTTCAATTTGTATTTGTATTAAAGTTGCTAGATAAAATATTGGTATTAAATTTGAATTTTAGATATAAATACATAATTTTTTAGAATAAATATATCTATATATTTTTAGAATATGTCCCCTATAATATTTGCAACAAATTAGTACTAAAAATTGCTGCTGTTTAATTCAAGTTTAATTATGTTCATTATTTTTACTTGATAAAACTTGCAATATGCCCATTGCACAATACTTATTATTTACACTGGACATTAAAGGCTAAAATTGTGAATACCTTTGTGTATTGAACATGATTTAAGTTATTTGAAACTATAAAGCCAATTACAGTTTTATTAAAATTCTTTCTTTTTTTTTTGAGACAGAGTCTCACTATGTCATCCTTATTAGAATGCTGTGGCATCACAGCTCACAGCAACCTCAAACTCTTGGGCTTAAGCTATTCTCTTGCCTCAGCCTCCCAAATAGCTAGAACTACAGGTGCCCACCACAGTGCTCGGCTATTTTTCTGTTGCAGTTGTTATGGTTTGGGCAGGCCTGGGCTGAGTTTGAACTCACCAGCCTCAGTGTTATGTGGATGGAGCCATTTTTTACTTTCTTTATTTTCTTAAAGTTAACTTTTAAATGAAAATGATGACTACTTTAGAAGACAAATAACATTCCTGAAAACATACTTTATAGTTCTGAATTGTTTAAATTTGTTTCATATTCAAATTTTCTGCATTTTGAATATATTTGTACTTCATGTTGTAATCTTTTATAGTACTACTGTCATATGAACACAAAATAGAGAACAAACTTAGTGATAAGCACATGTTTATCATTTATCACTTTTACATAAAGCAAAGTCAAGAATAAAATGAAATTTCTTACACTGATTTTTAAAAATGTCTTTATATGATTATTTATTCAAACACTGCTGAGTCATTGATAGATCCCTAGACATGAACAATAGTAATTAAATTCAGATGTCCTTGATATTGTTCAACTTCCAGTAACATAAATATACAAATATTATAGCTTTACATATTACTGGTCACCATATATCTACTTGTTCCCTTCTTCCCACACATAAACACAACTAAAAGACGCTCATAATCTTGTCACAGGGGATAATCTCAAACACCAACTAATCAACACATTTGTTTCAAATCTAGGTACTCTCAGTGACATAGTAGTTAATTACAATCAAGTCCAAAAGGAGACAAAATTCTAGAATGCAGATAATTAAAATGAGTTACCTGCCCTGCTGGTCCCACTACAAGCCACCCAGCAGTTGGACAGGGAGCTGATAGCCACAATAAATATTTTCATGTGCAAAGTGGGAAAATGGGAGATATACAGCAATCACAGGTTTGTAGCAATTCTAAAATCCTTCTTGGCAGACATTGTTTAGGTCTGCTACGCCTGTGGAGCAGAGAATTCTTGAATTCTCCATTCTGCTCTCTGGAAGAAGTCCCCTTGTTTTTGCTCTTGAAGTCTCTAGGCAATACTAAGATTCCTCTTTTTCCATTGGCTGATTGGGGCAGGTTGTGCAGCTTTGATATTTTGGCTCCTGCCTAAAGAAATTTGAAAGCTAAAGGGTCATTTTAAGTCTCAGGCTTTTAGTTTCTTTGGTAGTAACTATCATTCATAACTTAGCAGACTCTTTTATTTTGATTTCCATAAACTCCATGAACTAATAACCATACTTTAATCCCCTCTCACTCGCTCTTTCTCACTGTCTTCTCCCACGTTCCAAGAGTTGACCTGCAACAATAGGTATGAAGGCTACATCTTTTCTAATGTTTTCCATGATATACATTAATCCACTCAAATTTTTTAACAATCGATAAGTATACATGCTACATCGTAAGTTAGGTTTTCATATGCATTATATTAATCAAATGATGGGCTTATTGGGAACCTTTAATGGGCCCAATAAGCCCATTGGGCCATTGAAAACCTTTTTTATGAATGTTAGCCAGGGTCTAGAAGCCAGTCAGCTTTTCCAACAAAATGTTTTCAACATTTATATTTATAAATTAGCCAATTGCTTTGCCAAAGACAGCACATATTACTGACATGTCCGTTTACAACTTCTTTTCCTACAGCTTTGCATTTGTAAAGCATGTGATTTGCTTTCTACATTACTGAAGCTCAAAAATTTTACCAAACATTTTGTCATCTTTTGCTCATTTGATATCACTTTTCTTAGCAGCTGCTGTCAGATTGCTAAGCCAGTGCTTCCGACTTTGACTTTTAGTGACACTGGTCTTTCTCTTCTGGTATAAATTGCTTTATTATTGGTCACAATAACACCAGGCTATACTCTAAATTCCTGTGTCCAAAAAGTATTGAGTAATATTATTTAACCTTACTTCTTATAAACAAAATAAAACCTGGAGAGTTTATGTCACTTCACAAATTCACATTTTCTGTGTATTAATTGTAAAGATTTATAATCTTCAAAATCAGAATTGTAATCTACATGCCTCCATTTGTTAACTAGTACTCTTGGTTTAGTTTTGTAACTACCTAAATAATAATAGTGGATCTCCTTCATGACTATTTCAGTCAGTTGTGACATTGCATTTTGTATTCATTATTTGAATTGTTTTGTTTTCATTCAAGGTATTGTTTTCAAAAATGGAACGTCACAGTCTTAAAACTTCCCAATGTATAATAAATAAATGTCCTTAATTTGTAAACTAGTCCCCTCTTTATGGTTGCCTGAAGCAACATTGCTGTCTCCATCTTCCTGTTCCGAGTCTCCAAAGCACTTTATACAGAATGTATAAAGGTAGATATATCACACTGATTTAACTGATTTAACTATCCATCTTTTACTTTGGACTGTAAGCTCCTAAAGGGAAATTTCTCTACCTTCTTTCTTTTTTCTATCAGCTCTTAAAATAGTGGTTTGGACATAGTAAGTATATTATATATAGAGAGAGAGAAGTATAGAAAGATGGCAGATAAACACTTCAAAAATTTGTATAAACTATCAGGTGTGAGACAAAAATGTTAGGACTGGGAATTTTGATTACCATATTTTCACACTCTGATTTCCTGCTACCTAGTATTTCCAAAGGATGTTATGTTTGTTAAATAAATTCCTAGTAAGGAGCTGGTTAGTAATTTTTAAATAAATGATGAAAAATCATTTATTATTTTTAAATCCTTCAATTTCATTACAAAGAAGTCAAGATTAAATAATCTTTCTAATGTGTGTATTCTCCTCAAACAATATAAATAGGTAAGTAGAGAAGAAAATCATTTTAAAAGGGATTTTATGATATGTGTTACTTTTGGTAATAATATTAAATCACTTACTTGAATGTAAAGGGAGAAGAAATGGAAGTAAAAGAATTTGTTAAAAACTATATAAAATTTTCTTCATTTTAATAGGTGAAATTTTCTAAAGCTCCCAATAAATTCAAAAAGCCCCCCAAAACCAATAAAAAGTTTAGATTAAAACACTTTATTAACTCCATGTTTCAATTTTGAGCAGTAATACTGGACTCCATGCTAAGATAATAGATGGAATAGGCATTTTTGTTCTTCTGCCTACTCAATTACCTGATTTTTTTAGTTACTCAGCAAACATAAAAAACCTGATTGTTAATTCTGAGTCAGATGAATGGCTTGCCCAATCTCAAGCTCTACTAATAATTTTAATATACAAGAATCATAAAACCCACACAAACCAAAGACAATCCAGGACCTTGTATCACTCCTGAGGTTTTTCTTTCCTTTATGAGACAAGAAGTTTTCAGGCCAGGGTAATTTATGAGGCCTGTAATTAAAATTTGCCTGAGTCTTATACAGTGGAAAATGGATCAGAAAACATTTTTATTTGATATTCTAGATATTTGCACAACTTTTGTGATAGTCTTTGAAAATTATGCTTCACAAATCCACTTATATTAACCTTATTCATCAGAGTGTCCTAACCAAGGGACATTCAGTTAAGAGGGTTCTATAGATAAGGACTCTTCCTCCAAGGAATTATCATTAGTTCATTTACCAAGAGGTTCAGTTACTAACATGTTTGCAGAAAGATTAGTCTGAGTCAACAGCCTTTTTCCTCCTTTTGAAACATCTTCCCAATGATTACTAGATATATGGATTATAGGTCAGCTGTTTCTCCTCAGTAACATATATCATTTCCTTTATCAGAGTAGTATAAAATATTTACATACTGTCCTGTAGCTACAGTTGGTTAGTCGTATTTTGATGAATTTCATTTATCATAGTTCTCTAATGCACGATTGTTTATTTTGATTCACTTCTTGGTTGTATAGATTTTGTCAAATAGTTATTTCAAGAAGATCTCATAGATACTTTGTACTTTGAGATCTGTATTTAACAAGGTTGGCCTATTGGCTAGAATAATAGCTTGCCTGAGAAAATATTAATTTGACATTTTCCTCTCAGCCTAAGAAACATTGGTCAATCTTACTTTCCTACCTGGATTTGATAATGTCTTAAGGAGAAGAGAGAAAATACATACATTGTAACTGAAGGACAAACTGTAGTCAGTAACAACCGACTTGAGCAGTATATTCCAAGGTAGCATCTGGACTCCACAGGAAAGAAGACCTTGATCAATTAGCCAACTCTGGCAAAGGCCCAGGAGGGCAAAGAAGTACCTTGTGTTTGCCAGTGTAGCTGGAATTATCACCTTTTCCAAGTCTGATGGCATTTCAATAGACATTTTTTGAAAGTGAAATGTATTTGAACATAAAGGAATGTATTTCCAATGATGGCATTTTAAAAATGCTAACAGAGAGAGATTTTGCAATAGCTACAAATACACATAAAGCTGAAACAGGAGAATTAATAGAAGAAACCTACAAACCTAAGAATAGAAAAATAAGAAAGATTGAGTTAAATGGCACAATTAACAAGTATGATCCAATAGCTTTCTATAATACTTTATACCTAAAAAAAAAAAAAAAACTACATTAATTTTAAGCACATGAAACATTGTAAATACAGATTCTATGCTAGGCCAAAAGAAATTATCTCTGATTAAAAAAATTGGAGACAATGTTTTTTTGATCCTGATGAAATCAAATTAGAAATCATCAACACATTGATGGCTAATGTTCTCCAAAATATGTTGGGAAATTAAATTGCATACTCTTAAAATAAGTAATTTTATAAAAATTTAATAATGGAAAACTTTTTAAAATATTAAAATTAAAGACCTTTTCAAGTCAATGTCTGATATGTAGCTAAAGCTGTGCTCAGAGGAGTTTTCATAGCCCTACAAATATTAGATAGATAAATAGATACATACCGGATAAATAGATGTAATAATTTAAAAGTAGTTATCTTCGTTTCTGACTAAAAAAAAGACAAATGTATATTTCAATCAAAATTAAAATAAAAGGATAGATATTGGCTTATTAGAATTTTATTATGAGAAAGGTGATTCCCCCCACCCAGAAATAATTTATAGTTTGAACAACTAAAACTTTCCTGGGGAAAAAATAAAGAATATATAAATAAATACTTAGGAAGTTAAAGTAAAACACTATAAATGTGAGCAATTTTTTTTTTTAACGTTTGACAATGTTCTGTACAGAACCTTCTGAAAACAATTACAAAAGTGGGAAGAAATTGATTTTTAAGTACAGATTAAAACAAATAAACACAAAAAAGCATTAAAAATTATACAAGCAAATAAATTAGTATCCACTAGTGCAAATGATTCTCGAGCCTAACAATCTGTTCTACTTAAGGAAAACCTCTAGAGTGAGCAGGATGGGTTCAGCATTATTTGATTCTTAAAGGGCTGAGATATTTGCTTCTTTTTAATTATGGGATCATACTCATTTAATTTAAAATAAATGAAAATGTAATTTAAATAATAGCAAATAAAACTTAGCCAATTTCTAGCTTCTGCCTGTTCTTTCCCAGCTCCATTCTTTTATTATTATTATTATTATTATTATTATTTTTATTTTATTTTATTTTATTTTATTTTATTTTATTTTATTTTATTTTATTTATTTATTTATTTTTATGTTGGGTTGCAGTTTTTGGCTGGAGCCTGGTTTGAACCCACCACCTCTGGTATATGGGGCCAGTGCCCTTCTCCTTGAGCCACAGGTGCTACCTCCCAGCTCCATTCTTATATTAATATGAGTTTTTCTCTTTTGTTTAAACTTGGAAGTCAGGTTCCTGTAATGAAGATCTATTGAGGACTGTTCTTTATGCATGCTTTTTGGCCTGAATGTTGTCCTTCTATGATTTTTATTTCTTCTTCTCTGATACCATTGATGCTCATTCTAAGCAGATTTCTTCTACATCAAACAATAAATGTTGGGGAAGTTCAGTGAAGTACAGAGATGCACAAATAATGTCCTTTGCCTCCTTCTCCACTCCCTAGGAATGTTCCTAAATGAAGGATAACATCTTGACAGGGTAAGGTGTAAATGTTGACTAACATTCTTTAGCCTCCTAAATAATACTACTGAATACTGATACTATAACATCTCTCAGGTTACTGCTATACTATTTCCCTCTGCAGATTCAAAACTATTATCACTTGGGTTCCTCAGGAGTCAGATTCTGAGCCAGTTTAGTGTGCAGAACATTTGTTAAAAAGAGCATTGGAGTCTATTTCAAGAAGTGGAAAGAAGGAAAAGGGTTATTAGAAGAAGCTGAGCTGCAATGCAGACCCAAGGACAGTAGCAGCCAATGCCCCGCCCTCTCCATCTCCCAGTAAGGAATTGTAGGGCTGTATCACCCTTCAGAGTTGTTCCTACTGAGTTGGAATGTCTAGGCCCTCATACTCTCATAACCATTAGTCATCAAGTTTGGACTCTGTCAGGTATGGCCATGACCTTGTCTGGGTTGACAACTAAAACAATCCTAAAGGGCTGACAATAAAAGACTATCTACTCAAAATCTTCCCAGCAGTTGAAACAAGGTCCTTCCTTAAAGGGCACATGGCAGCAGGCACACATGTACACTATAATAACCATGTTTCTAAAAGACTATAGCAGAGATTTCAATCCAATTTTCTGGATGTAGGCTTTATACTATTGCATCCTAGGTGTTTTCATGGCCTTCTCTCTATAGAATATCCATTTATGGGGCTGTGGATTGTTCCAGGTGAGTTGTGTGAGAAATGCCTGGGCGCCTGGGTGCAATTTGGAATAAAAAAGAATGGTATTAAAGTTTGGATTAATTCAGTGGTTAGTGATGTGACTTTGAGCATGACAATCCTAAGCTAACATTTATTGATTATTTATTATGTGCTATTGACTGATTTACTACCTTATGTGCATTGAATTATCCAATTCTTTGTCTAACCAATTGTAAGCAATAATATCTATGAAGGAGCTTTGCAATGTGGATTAAATTAGCTAATGTATTAGTACATCTCTTTAAATCAAGTGGACTTGATAAAGATGTCAGTTTATGCCTCCCAGTTTTACATCATGTATGAATAATACTAGATTTCCAAATATGTAGATTGCTCCACCAGCCTTAATATACAATAACACTACCAATAATAGTTATCATAGCTCCTATTTCTTGAATGTTTAGAAATTACTTGCCAGTCACTGTGTTAATCCTTTTACATATACTCACCTATTGAGTCCTCATGATACCCTGTGTGGCAGCAAATATGATCCTCTTGAGTCTGCACTGCTCTGAAAAGAGACCTCACTGAAGAAGATATCTCATCCCAAACCACCACCAGCATTTGCCATTTTCTTTCTTACTGTGTGCATGCACATGCACACACACACACAATTTTTTCTTCATCTTAATACTCTCTCTTTTTTCCCTTACAACTGACTCCTTTTTGTTTCTCTTTGATTCCATGTCTAGATATATTTTTTTCTTTTATTTTATATTCTGAATTATTTCCTGCTCAAAAATTACAGTTTTGAAGAGAAAGAAAATATCTTCCCCTTTGCATAGCTCAGCACGAGTGGGAATCCTGCCATTGAACAGTCTGTCCATGTTCAATTTTAGCATCATATAATTTCCTGCATAATTGTTTAAATGTCCTCATTCTCATCCCTGTCGCTCCCTGCACACTTTGCTATTTTTTAAAGAAAGCATCCAAACTGCATGTCTGGTTCAACAGGGAATTTCACAGAGGAAAAATGCCAGACTGCATCATATGCCTTGAGTTATCACAACACCAAGGAAAAAAAGTTGTGCCTCCATGATGGAAGTCCTCCAGTCCGCTGCTGCCCTCGGTGACCTCTCTTCTCTGCCAGCTCCTCCCAGGCCAGGCATGTGAAAATTCCTCATGTGTTTGTGTCATTTGATTCCCAAATATCACATAACCAAAAATATTAAAATAAAACTGCTCACAACATTTTCCTGAATGCCATCTGGGTCCCACTGGAAGCTGACACTATCTGTCAAGCCCAAGATAACCACATTTTCCCCCTCCTTTGTATGTGTTAATGTTTGTCATAATGGATTTCACTTTAATGTCCCAATTACATTTATGTCATTCTTTCAACCAAGTGGCACTAATGACTTTCATTATTATTTATGCTCCTCCTTAATTATAAGACTCTCACCTCACTCATTACACACACTCCTTCATAACCTCCTCACTTGCATACATGTTCTCTGGTATGAGGCTAATGTGCCTTGGCTTCCAATTTCAGAAAACACAATGATTAATTACTCCTGTTAAATAACCCTACCCTAGGTGATCAGATTGGCAAAATGAGAAGGGCCAGATTGCTACTCCAGAAGGAATTCCCAGGACACCTGTCAGGAAAGAAAAAAAAAAAAAGGAGAAGCCCCTAACTCCTAAATAAATAAATGCATGGCATCCATGCTTGCCTTAGGCCTAGAATGAATCGCAGGGAGATGCAATTTTAAATTAAAATAACATGCTAAAGGATTTTGCACAAATGCCTTCTTTGTGGATGATAGGAAGTCTCAGCAAAGTGACTAGGAACTAAGAAATATGCCATGTAGCACAATGCTTCTTCCATCAACTAAGAGATTTTTAGAAAGAGCTTGCATGTTCTCCCTTACATTTCAAAAATTATAACAGTTCTTTCAACAACTCCATCAAGATATGAAATTTCTTTTGTTCCCTTTAAAACTGGGCTGGGCATATGATTTGGTTCACCTAAAAAAACTGTTATTTGTTTCAAAACCTCAAGAGGTCTCACAGTTACTTCTTCTCTGTTCTCTTGGCACCCCCACTGTGTCCATGGCAACAAACTCAGGTTTCCATATGGTGAGGACAACATGGTCCCTTACAGGCCAAGATCAACCAAATCCATAACATAGAGTCCAATTATGTCCAGTTCAAATCGCCAATCTGCAGAACCATGAGTTCAGGAAATTGGTGTTGTTCCAAATAATTTGAGGCAGTTAGTGACACACAAAAAAGCTAACGTATATACCTTTCAAAGGAAAGACATTTGGGCATGGGCATGATATGGGCACGATAAAGATTGAAGAGAAAACCAGTCATTGAGGGAAACATATTTTGTTCTGGGTAAAATAAATAAATAAATAAACTCAGCAAATCTGAAAGGGGGCTAATATTCTCATCTTTATAATTTTATAAATAAGATAACTGGAGCCCAGAGTTGGCATAAAATCAGACTGATAAAATAATCTGCACAGATCTCAGGGGAGAAGACAAGGGTCAAACCTATTGAACTATTGGGTGACAAAGATAATGTATGTCCAAGTGTCACACTTATTGCTTTGGCACACAGATGAGAACACCTCTCTGTCCAAAGGAGAATTTCTTGTGTCCCTTATGTCCTTCCCACTGCTACAGGTTACACAGGTATCTGGGAACAGGGAAGGCAGAGCCTCCTTTATTCTCTCCTTATCAGAAGGAAAAACTTCCCCCTTCACAGTCCTTTCATAAGAGCTTGTGAACTTAAGAGTCAGAGGCAGCTGCTTAAGCCATGACCAACGTCACATCCATATAAACCCACAAAGATTGTTCAATGCTGTGTTTCAGGGTATAAAATTTATTTACTAAGAAGTATGAGTAAAAGGGTCTGCATGTATTTTTGAAGAACTGAGAATTTTTTTTTTGGAGGGGGGGACAACCTTTAAAATCTCTGTCACTGTTATGCTGGCTCTTTGCTTTTTCTCTGCCGAAAATTTCTCATGATGTTTTTCACATTTTATTTCTGAGATGCCTTCAAAGTCTATAAAAGTATTCATTTTATAAATAAAGTTATCCCTACTTTGCCTATTTTGGATAAGTTTGGATTTTCTAATTTAAACATTATGAAATCAGAAAATATATACATATACATATATACATATATGTTTTCCAAAAGACCTTTAGCAGTCTTGTCTTTGGAGGCCAAAATCTCAGTCACTTCTAGCTGCTTACAAGTAGAGGGTCACCTAAAGGAAGCTATTGCTATGGCTTCCGTATCCTTTCCCACTGAACTTTGTGGT
>CAUYPK010129005.1:0-10697 GCA_963574355.1 Loris lydekkerianus | reverse complement strand
TTTTATTCATAACTGCCCTTCAGTCTGAAATTTTCATAACTAGATAGCGTATTCTGTACATGTAGATGAGACATGGATTGTCCAAAAGGGAAAACAAATTTGAAATTTGTTTTTTGATTTTTAAAGTGGATTATTCCTTTTAGATCCCTAAGTGTTCTCCAAACATCTTTCCAAAAGGAATGTATTACTTTCCTTTCTGTCCAGCAGTGTAGAAGTGTTCCCTTTTCTCCACATCCACACCAGCATCTCTGGTTTGGGGATTTTGTGATGTTGGTTAATCTTACTGAGGTTAGATGATATCTCAAAGTGGTTTTGATTGGCATTTCTCTGATGATTAAGGATGATGAGCATTTTTTCATGTATCTGTAGGCTGTGTGCCTGTCTTCTTCAGAGAAGTTTCTCTTCAAGTCCTTTTCCCACCCTTAGATTGGATCACTTGTTCTTTTCTTGCTAATACGTTTGAGTTCTCTGTGGATTCTGGTTATTAAACCTTTGTTGAAGACATAACTTGCAAGTGTCTTCTCTCGTTCTGAGGGCTGTCTCCTTGCTTTACTTACTGTGTTCTTGGCTGTGCAGAAGCTTTTAATTTCATCAGATCCCAGTAATGTATTTTTGGTGTTGCTTCAATTGCCCGGAGGAGTCTTCCTTATAAAATACTCGCCCAGGCCAATTTTTTTAAGTGTTTTTCCTGCACTTTCTTCTAGTATTTTTATAGTTTCATGTCTCAAGTTTAAATCTTTACTCTGGTGAGACTCTAGCTTAGTTACTGGTGAAAGATGTGGGTCCAGTTTCAGTCTTCTACAGGTTGCCAGCCAGTTCACCCAGCACCATTTGTTAAATAGGGAATCTTTTCCCCACTGAATGTTTTTAACTGGCTTATCCAAGATCAAATAACAGTAAGTAGCTGGTTCATTTCTTGGTTCTCTATTCTGTTCCATACATCTACCTCTCTTTTTGTGCCAGTACCATGTAGTTTTGATCATTATTGATTTATAGTATACTCTAAGTTCTGACAGCATTATTCCTCCTGCTTTGTTTTTATTTCTGAATAATGTCTTGGCTATTTGAGGTTTTTTCTGATTCCATATAAAATGAAGTATTATTTTTTCAAGATCTTTAAAGTATGACGGTGGAGCTTCAATAGACATTGCATTAAAATTGTATATTGCTTTGGGTAGTATGGACATTTTAACAATGTTGATTCTTCCAAGGCATGAGCATGGTATGTTTTTCCATTTGTTAACATTTTCAGCTATTTCTTTTCTTAGAGTTTCATAGTTCTCTTTATAGAGATCTTTCATGTCCTTTGTTAGGTAAACGCCCAAATATTTTATCTTCTTTGACACTACTATGAATGGAATAGAGTCCTTAACTGTTTTTTCAGCTTGACTATTGTTGGTATAAATAAAAGCTATAGATTTATGAGTGTTGATTTTGTAACCTGAGATGCTTCTGTATTCCTTGATCATTTCTAAGAGTTTTTTAGTAGAATCCCTGGTGTTTTCCAGATATACAATCATATCATCTGCAAAGAGTGAAAGTTTGATCTCCTCTAACCCTATGTTGATACCCTTGATTGCCTTTTCTTGCCTAATCACAATGGCTAAGAGTTTCATTACAATGATAAAAAGCAGTGGAGACAATGGGCAACCTTGCCTAGTTCCTGTTCTGTGTGCAAATGATTTTAATTTAACTCCATTCAATACAATGTTGGCTGTGGGTTTGCTGTAAATGGCCTCTATCAGTTTAAGAAATGTCCCTTCTATACAAATTTTCTGATCATGAAATGATGGGTATAGAGTATTTAAAAAGTCCAGTGGACATTTTTAATCCTTTTGCCACTGTGGAAGTTGGAGTTTGATCAAAAGTTTCTGAGTGAGTTTACTTTTGTGGTAGAGGATTGTGCTGGTCATTATGGAGGACAGGTCTGAGAATATCATGGAGAGCTGGTTTAGTTATGGCTCACATTTCTTCAACATGTGAATGTCATTAAAGTATTTAATTTCTCCATCATAAATGAAACTCAGTTTCACTGGATACAGGATCCTAGGTAGAAAATTATTTTGTTTTAGGAGATTAAAAGTCGATGACCATCCTCTTCTAGCCTGAAAGGTTTCAGCAGAGAGATCTGCAGTTATTCTAATATTCTTCCCCTTGTAGGTAATAATTTTCTTTCGTCTGGCTGCTTGCAGAATTTTCTCCTTCATATTAACTTTGGCAAAGTTAATTATAATGTGTCTGGGAGATACCTTATTTGGGTTGAGTTGTGCTGGGGTTCTGAAACTGTCTGCCATCTGAATTTCAGAATCTCTTGGCATGTTTGGGGAGTTCTCCTTGATCATCTCATGGAGTAGAGCATCTGGGCCTTTCAAAACCACCTCATTGACTTTAGGAATTCCTATAAGGCGAATATTAGTTTCCTTCAAATTATACCAGAGTTCTCTGAGAAAATGATCCGATTTTGCTCTCCACTTCTCTTCCTCTTTGAGCATTTGGGAGCATTCAAAAGCTTTGTCTTCAATGTCAGAAATCCTTTCTTCTATTTGCTTCATTCTATTACTGAGGGATTCTACAGTATTTCTCAGATCTTTGAGGGCTGCAAATTCTTGTCTCAATGTGTAAAAATCTTTGGTGATTTTGTCTTTGAATTCATTGAATTCTTGAGACAACTTTTGAAATGCTCCTTGAATTTCTAATTCCAACTTTACCTCCCTTCTATTAATCTTATTTGCAATCCAAAATCTGAATTTGATTTCTGACATCTCAGACATTTGTTTATGAATAGGATCTTCAGTTGTGTCCACTATGTCATTCCTTGGGAGAGTTGATCTACTCTGATTATTCATGTTGCCCGAATTTTTCCACTGATTCCACCCCATGATTATTTTACACCATTTGGCTAAATAAGCAGATAAGGTGAAGTTGGGTTAGGGGCTCCTGGAGTAGTGATTAACCAGCCCTTTGCCCAAGAGCTGTGACTGGTGTCTGTACCATTTCCCCTAGAGCTTTGTGAAGGACCCATACACTGCTACACCCTGAGACACAAGGGACCTACTTGGAGGGGTGGGGCTAAGTGGCTCTGTCTTGTTTTCAGCTGATCTCTGTGCTATTCTAGTGAATCAGTTACTCTGGGTTGAAGTCTCAGCTGTGGAGAAATACCAGCAATTAAGTCACCCCACCCACCAAGGGCAACAACTGGAGAAGGAAAATCAAACCTTTCCACAACCACATACCCAGGGTACCACTTTGGATAGTCCTTAGATGATTGGCCCAGTTCAAGAGATCCAAATCAATTATCCCAGTCAGCACCAGTCTCAGGTGGGAGAGTTCAAAAGGTCTCTGGGAACTAGATAGCAGGTGTCTGCTGTCAGCTCAAGCATGACTCACTCTGGTGCTCCATGAGATCAGAAGGACCCACTCAGCAAATGAATTAGTCAGGAAAGTTGATGCCTGCTTCTTCGCCTTGCACCTCTGTCACACCCAGTCATTAGTAACCCCACAGCTCTGTGACCCAGCTCCGTCCATTGAGCAGATGCTCTAGGGGTTTTCACCTGAGTCACAGGGAGATTTATGTCTCTTCAGCCAGACTGCTGCACTCTGCCACCAGCTGGCAGGGGGAGCTGAAGCCTGACAACCTCAGGTGCTTAATGGAAGCTGAGGTTATTTATTCAGTTCCAGCCCTGCCCCAGATTGATGTTGCTGCCATTTATATTCTCACAGAATTTGTGGTTTTGTCCCGGCTAAATTCCCCTTTGGGCCAGGCACTGAGTTCACAGAAACTGCAACTGAGCCCTGCCCTGTGCCACTGTTGTTGCACCAATTCTCATGGAGCTGGTGCTATGTCTCTGTTGCACTCTGTGTTGGGGCAGGTACAGGTAAAGGTCACACTCAGCTCTCAGTTCCTGCGTCTCCCTGAGATGGTGCTGTTGCCCTGCCTGCTTTTGTCTCACCTATGTTCTCCTGGGAGGCAGATGCTTCTTAGGCTCACTAAAGCAGCACTTCTCACTCAACTCAGCCCTGGGAGTATGCTGTCTCTGTGAACGCATATCCTAGTCTCCATCCCACTGCACCCCACCTCAGGCATACCCTTTACTCATGGGACTTGTGTTTCTATCCCAGATCTGTTCCGCCAGTGACTGCCACCAGAGTAGAGGACTGCCTTTTTCTGGCTGCCAAGAGAAACAGGGAGTGTCTCTCCTAAATATCCCCAGGCATGTGAGCCCTACTGTTCCTGCCGCTGCCACTGCTGCTCTGTGCTGTGAGGCACTGCTTCTTCCTCTTCTGTATGGCTCCCTTCGGCCACAGTCCTCTCCTCACACCCGTGCCACAGAATCAGCACAGACATGCAACAGCCTATGCCTTGGTCACACCTCTCAAGAAAATGCCCAAGAATCTGGACTCCACGGAGGACAATCTTCCAGCCTTTGGGATGAGAGTGGAGGGGAGTGCTGGGAGTTCAAAATTGCAGGTAGAGAACATATACAGTTTTATGTCTGGTGTGAGAGTGCCATGGAATGCTAGTGGGTTCTCTCTGGGAAAAGAGTTCCGAGTTTTAGAGAGTCTCTCCCATGGGATAAAATAGGAGGAGTTCTGAACTCTGCTCGCTTGCTTGTAGAAAGTATACTGCAAGCCATTCTCATGGGGGAGGGGACTCCTATCCAAGTGGCAATGGATTTTGTACCTATTGTTTGTTTCCTTGGGGTCACAACTCTCCTGAGCAGGGTTGATGTGCGTTCTTCAACTTTCTCTCTTGGCTCAGCTCCAAGCCATAAGCTTACTTGCTAAACTTCTGTCCTTTAACTTTCCTTCTGAATGGGAGCCTCTGTGAAAAGCTGGCTCCAATCATCCATCTTGCCTCCACCCACCCCACCCCCCTTTACTTCAATTTTAATCTTATTTTACACAGGGAAGCAACTGTAGCTTAGATAAGTCACCACCTGGTTTCAATTGGTACAATTAAATAGTAGACAGCCTTTCATTCAAATCTATTAACATTAAAATGTCTTTTTTCAACTAGAAAAATGATGCAGATAAAACTTCAATAGGTGACAATAAAAGAAGTATGGCTCATGCTTTTTACTTTTAAATTATCAGGCCCAGAGAGACTTTACAATGCAGCAGCATCGAGCCCTTCTCACCCCTCTGTGCTGTGGCTCATGTCTGGGAATGGCATACCACTGCCAGCATTAGCTATAAATTACCCTGGTGACACTGCAAAGAATCCATAACTCACACCCTACAGCTGAACCATGCACAGGTCTTCACTAACCAATGTTATTTCTTTTAACATAATGAGAATTCCTGGCAAACAACTTGGTATCAGCTCATGTCCCATCCCCCCTTTGCCTTTACAAACCTATTTGTAACAAAGGGCACATGGTCTTTTATCTGAGGGTTTCTGAGTCTGAGTCACCATGGCATCTATCCTCAGCTGGGCTCAGGTCAACTCTGAAGTCATGTTTTGAGCCTCAGCCTCTTTCTCTTATGTTGACATATCACACACTGAAATGCTTGAAATATTACCACTGCAGCCAGTATTCCCAGCCAAAGCATTCATCTGCATCTGTAAAACCAACAAAAATGCCTGAACACTGACTTGTGGTGAAGTCAAGATAGTTCCTTATTCTAGCTACTCATATTCCCCACTTATATTACCAAAACACAGGTGCAAGAGCTTCACTATTCACAGTCACAGCTTCACTATTTTTAATAATTCTAAATTAGAAATACTCCATGCCAATCAATGGTGGAACTGAAAAATAAATGTTTCTCTAATAGATTATTACACAGCAATGAAGATTAATGATCTATAACTATAATCAACAATGTGGATAAATGTCACAGATGCTGCTGAGTGACAGCAGCCAGACACAAAGTTGCACATATGGCGTGGTCCACTGAAAGCGTCAGAGACAGGAAGGGCCCCTGAGCACTGCTAGCCACCAGGAAGAAGGCGGGCAGTGGCCAGGCAGGTGGGGGCTTCTTTCTTGTCTTCTCTCCAGCTGCTGGCCACATGGTATTAGTGGCCCACCTGTTAGAATAGATGCCACAGAGGCCGAGATTTAAAGTGCAAAGGAAGTCAGCTGAACAGGGTCTTCCAGACTGTGACAACAGCAAGGATGAGGCATGTCCGGAAAGCATCCAGCCACGTATGTCTCCATTTTCATGTCTCATGGTCCGCCAAAGGAGGCCACAGAGGCACTGAGGCTGTGAGGGACTAGTTGGGTGGGAGGTAATTGAGATGACTGGCAGACGAGATTGACTCTCAAAGGATGGGCATTATTAACGCATGGGCAAGTAAATCCACGGCACCACAAAGCAACCAGTGTGTCTTCCAGTGATATAAAGAACTGTTATTTCATCAGAGTACAACTTTCTCTTCTATGACTGTGTGACTGTCAGCCGTGCTTTCTTGTGCTTTTCTTATATATACAACCTTTGACAATTAAGTCAATGAACTCAATCTACAAAAAAGTACCTCATTATTGACTATATCATTACTATCACTGTGCATCACCTTCAAAGTATTTCCCTTGGCCGTCTGTCTGGTGACTACAGGGATATACAGCAATGATGTATGTAGCATTTTTTCTAGAATGAGTTAGCGACCTCACATCTGTGTGTGTGTGTGTGTGTGTGTATGTGTGTGTGTGTATTCCAGTATAATTCAACCCATTGTAAACATAAAATATATATTTATACAATGATTCACTGAATTAATGCTGGACTTCTGTGAGTGAGAGACACTGAGATTGTTGTTTATAGGAGGTGTATATAAAACCTGTGATAGGCTCCTGTACTTTTCTTTACCTGGGACACGCTCTTTGCCTCAGTGCAACCTATCCCGTCTGAAAACTTTCAACTTAATCCTTCCATTTGCAAGAAAAGTGTGACATTTTGCCTCTCACATACCTGTAACGCTTTGCCCACCCTTCCACATAGCACCCACTGTGCTGTAGTGCACTTTTATGAACATCAGGGCTCATTCACACTTCTGAACCCTGTGCCCAGCATGGTGTCCAGTTCATAGTAAGAACTCCTCCAAAGTATTCCAATCTCTTTTCCAATTTTGGGCCAGATAGGGGAGGATGTTTATCACTGAATTTTAATAAGAGTTTATAAATATCTAGACATTCCATCAGATTACTTTTTATCCAACCAGTCAAATATTCAAGTAATAGAATTGACATAAACTAGTCAGCATTTTATGACCCTCAAGTCATGCACAGAAAAATCATTAGAAAATAATAAAAATTGGAGATGATTATGGTATTTTAGGTTTAATTATTTGCCCTTTAAACTAAACTCAGAAAGATCTCATTTCTGGTAACTTTCCTGTCTGCTCTTCCCCTTAAATACTGTACTTTTTGTTGTTGTTCCTACATGATGAGACAGGGTGAGATCCAGTGATAATATGTTGATTATGAAGAATTACAAGAAGATACATTGAGAATATTGACTAGTTGTGCTTATAAGCAATTATAATAATCTTAAGAGAGAAAGAGCAGATTTTACCAGTAAGAACCCAGGTGCTAAAATGATGTTTGCTGCCCATAAAAATCAGCTTCATATAATTTCACTTACCACATACTGGCACATTAGAACAGTGGCTTAACAAAGAATATTTCTTTTAAAGAGTGGATCATAAGCTTAAAATAGAAAAGCTTTCACAAAAGTGGCTTAGACTTTAAATCAGGAAATTTATTTCATTCTTCAAACCACACAGGAAATTATTTAAGAAAGTAATTGATCCATTAAAGAATAGAAAGTCGCATCAACTTAATTATTCCTGTAATTAACCATTCCCTTTCTGTAAGGTTGGGATTCCCTTCTGCATGTTAATAAATAATTTCTCTTGTCATATCAATTATGAAGGATGTATTTCTACACTTTCAAGTTAATTACAATTAAGTCATAAGTTTCAAAGATACCTAGTTTTTAGTTATCCACCACATCTATAACTACTATCAAACTTCTTTTTGCAGGTATTCTGTTTAAAATCTAATCTATTTTAGCCAGTTTTTAATTATGTTCACAGTGTATTTCTTTTTCAGAGTTAGTCTTGGATTTGGATTCTTTTCCTTTTATAAGAACCACGATAAGTAGCACTTCTCATAAGCCCTACTGTGCTCTTGAAGTACCTTGGTGGTGTTCATGCTGATTCTATTAAAAGAACAGTACTTGAAATTCCAAAAGGAAAATTCTCCTGTCAAAAGTAGAATTTGTATATTGAGGAGGATGACTAAAGATATTAGCACAACAGAAATAGCTGTTATGGTGACAAACCCAGAGAAGTCACATAGGCACCACTGCAAGAAGAAAAAAATGTAATTTAAGTTTTACTACCAGAATCTAACTTAAAACAAAGCTGAGGAATGTCTATATCTTATTTTGTCATCAATTAATTTATTAATATATTTTAATTTACTAGTTCCTAATAACTCTTAAAACCACAGTACACTCTTTCCATGAGTAGCTTTTGACTCTGATCACTTAAACTTTGAAAATTTAACTCACTCTTTACAATCTAGATTTTTGCATCATTTAAGTTTTTATCTACCAAGTAAAAACTACCTAGTAGTTTTTCACTAAAAATAATTTCATAAAAAATTATTTATGGATGGAGGAGCAAGATAGCAGCAGAATAACAGCTTACTTGCAACTGGGCATGGTGACACTGGTGAGAGACAACTCCAGTGTTCTCTGACTGGTGGGATCTGCCCAGAAACATCCCTCTGGGGACACAGAGCATCAGCAAAAGACTTCTGGACCCCATGAGGAGGACAAAAATAGTGGAGAACTGGCAAGTGGTTGCATGTGTTCATTTTGTCTAACCCTGCGCGCAGATGACTCATCCAAGCCCTAGGCCAGAGGCATGGTAACTTAAAGAGCAAGAGGAAAAGAAAATTAGGGCAAGAAAACAGGTAAAAGAAAACACTCATGAGGAAGAATCAACAGAAAAATCCTGGCAACATAAAAAGGCAGTGCAGAGCAACCCCCACAAGGGACTGTGAGGTAGCTACTGCAAGGATTCTACCTATAAAGAAATATTAGAAATGACAGAAAGAGACTTTAGAATATAGATGATGAAAAGAATGAAGGAAATGATGGAAACAATGAAGGAAACTGCTGATAAAGTGGAAAATAACCAAAAGGAAATCAAAAAACAGAATCAAATAAAAGATGAACAATACAAAGAATATAGAAAGAATATAGCAGAGCTAAAGGAACTGAAGCAATTAGGGAACTTCAAGATGCACCAGATGTATCAACAACAGGTGAGACCATGCAGAAGAAAGAATCTCAGAGGCAGAGGAAAAAGCACTTGAGATTACTCAGAGAGTAAAAGAAGAGAGAGAAAGCAGAACATTCACTGACAGAATGATGGGACTTTATGAAAGGTTGAAACATATGAGCTATAAATATCCAAGAAGGGGAAGAAGAATGCCCCAGGGTAATGGAAGCCATACTAGAGGATATTATAAATGAAAATTTCCCAAATATCACAAGAGATTCTGACACACTCCTTTCAGAGGGATATCGGAACACAGGTCACCTCAACTCTAACAGAGTTTCTCCAAGACACATTGTGATAAACCTGTCCAAAGTCAAGACAAAAGAAAAGAATCTTCAAGCTGCCAGGACTAAGCACAAGTTGACCTACAGGGCCAAATCCATCAGGGTGACTGCAGACTTCTCTAATGAAAGTTTTCAAGGAAGAAGACAATGGTCATCTACCTTTAATCTACTTAAACAGAACAATTCCCAGCCCAGAATTCTATATCCTGCTATGATAAGCTTTAAAATTGGCAGAGAAATCAAATCACTTACTGATATACAAACATTGAGGAAATTCGCCACAACAAGACCAGCTCTACAGGAAACATTTCAACCTGTTCTTTATACTGACCATCTCAATGGATCAATAGCAAAGTAAGAACTTAGAAATTAAAGGACAGAAGCTAACTTCCACAATGATGCAAAAGATAAAACTAAGCAATGGACTCTCACAAAATAAAATGAATAGAGCACTATTACACTTATCAATTATCTCAATCATTTTTAATGGCTTGAATTCCCTACTGAAGAGGCAAAGGTTGGCTGACTGGATTAAAAACATAAGCTATCCATTCACTGCCTGCAGGAAACACACCTAGCTTCAAAAGACAAACTGAAACACTGAGTTAAAAGTTCGAAGACAGTTTCTCAGGCAAATGGAATTCAGAAGAAAACTGGGGTTGCAATCTTATTTTCAGATACATGAGGATTTAAAGCAACTAAAGTCAAAAAAGACAAAGATAGTCACTTTATATTGGTCAAGGGAAAAATACAACAAGAAGACATTTCAATTCTAAATATTTTTTTTAATTTATTTTTTTTATTATAGATAAAAATATGCACCATAGATGTGGCCCAACTCATTACCCTCCCTCCACCCAGACCTCCCCCTTCCCTTCCCCTACCTTGGTCCTTTCTCCATAGTCTTGTGGTATAGTTGGATTATAGCCTTCATATGAAAGCTATAGTTTAGCTTCATAATAAGGCTGAGTACATTCGATACTTTTTCTTCCATTCCTGGGATACTTTGCTAAGGAGAATATGTTCCAGCTCCATCCATGTAAACATGAAAGAGGTAAAGTCTCCATCTTTCTTTAAGGCTGCATAGTATTCCATGGTATACATGTACCACAGTTTGC
>CAUYPK010129003.1:0-16686 GCA_963574355.1 Loris lydekkerianus | reverse complement strand
TCTACATACAATAACTAAGAAAATGCCATGAAGGCTACATTGAACAGTTTGATGAGAATATTTCAGATTGTATATGAAACCAGCACATTGTACCCCTTGATTGCACTAATGTACACAGCTATGATTTAACAATAAAAAAATCAATAAAAAATAAATAAATCTACTTAGGCTGTGAAAGGTTCTACCCAAGATCTTTTCTGGAGATTTAATAAGAGAGAAGTTCTCTTTAGCTAGGCATGGTAGATCATACCTAAAAACAAACAAACAAAAAAAAAAAAAATCAAATTGAATGAGGCTTCACGACTTAAATTTCTCCTTCAAATAATTTCTATAGTCTTTTCTGTCATGGTGAGGGGATATGTTTAAGTAGCCATAAAAATGTTCATCATATACATTTAACAGATTTTGAATATTATTGTATTTGATCTATTTTATGATGGAAATTGTCTCTCACAAATTTCTTAGCAGGTTCTTTGACTTCTTTTGGAGGCAGAGAAATTTGATCCCTCTGAAACAAAGACCTCCCCCTTCCCAGTGCCCTCCACCCTAAAGATGCAGGGTTTTGACCCTAGATAATTTAGATGCAGTGAACTTTTTCATTCAGAGACCTTTACCACAGCCAGTATTAATACGTGACATGGTGATGCTAGAAAGTGAAGGAATAATAGGCAACATCAGTATTGAAAAGTAATTGGGGCATGGGGAGAATTCTGTGGGAGAAAAATAACCATTTTAACAGATTGAACCTTACAGTTGAAAAAAATTCAATTTCAGTTCTGTGTTTTAAAATCTCCAGGTTTATAGCCATTTGTTAGATGTGGAGGGGATGATGTTCTGTAGGATAATGATAACAAACTGGTTTCCTCTGTGCAGCTCCCTAATTTAAAATTATTATTGAAATCCTGAAGGCTTTTGTTATTGACTACTGCATAGTTGTTATATATCCTGACCAAGGCAAGTCCATCTTTCTAACTTAGTTTTTATGGGCCCTAGCATAGTCCATGTGCATGAATGAAAAAAAAAAAAAAGACTGGAATTCCAATGGAGGATGCCTTAATTCTGCTTTTTTGTGGCATTATGAGGTGCCAGGCCCAGCTTACCTCCTGAACTAATTCAACTGGGGTGCTTCTGTATGCTGAGGAGGATGACATCTAATCCAGTGCAGAATTCTATGTGAAGTTGGACAAATCATTCAGGTCTGACCATGTTCTCTCAGAGCTTCATAATCTTGCTCCTCCTTCCAAAAGACCATTCTACTCCAGGATTACATAGCAAAGAAAGAGACAAGGGCTGTTTTGGGAATATATTTCACTCCTCTCCAATGACTTGGAGTGGTTGTGACCTGCTTGCAGTAACATTTGTGATGTTGGAGCTGTTGGCGTCTGAGAAGGAACCACTCTTCTTTCAGGTTTCCCATCAGTTTGAGCTCTGATTAATCATGTTCTGTTCTGTAAAGAACACTGCATGAGCCAGTGACTTTCCAATGTGTTTGAATAGGGTCCAAATAAGAAATACAATTTTGCCACCCTTTCCCACATACACCAGAAACAAAAGATTCATTAATCTTGCATTTATTTCACGTGATGTTCTTTTGTTATATTCTATTATTTATTTTGTTTCAAATGCTGATACCCACTGTATTGACTTAATAAGCTACTAATGTGTTAAGACCTAAAACAAATAAACAAACCAAAAAAACACAAAGAAAATGCAGTGAAGGCTATGTTAACTAGTTTGACGAAAATATTTCAAATTGTATATAAAACCAGCACATTGTACCCTTGATTGCATTAATGTACACAGCTATGATTTAATAAAAAAAAAAAAACAGAATGTCTGACGTGAGAAAAATCAAGATTGTTGGAATATTTACATTATTCAGAGATATGAAGTAACCACCAAAGAACAAAACCCCAAAATACTTAAAAGTGATTGTCTCTAACTACAGCAATTCAGAGCAGGGGCTGTGGGGCCCCAGACTGCTACCTTAAATTATAGGACTGATTATATATTTTTATTTATTTTACAGTTTTTATTTAATTTATTATTTGTTTCTGGTTTCATCTTGAGATATTTCTCTTGAGAGTGACCATAACCTCCAACCCTGTACTGAACTTGGAATCCATGAGATTTGGGCACAAATGTTGACAGTGTGCCTTTGATGAGATTCTTCTTTATTCTGATAGATGGCTTTATTCCCATATATCTGTAACCAGGTGTCCCTATCACAAGAAACTTACTTATATGGCAGGTCTCCTTATGACTTTTCTCTAACCTGTATCCAGTTTATTTTCACCAAGACAGCCACTCTCTAAAAGAGCCCTAAAGAAGTTTAAGTTCAGGGGTAAGTATATCAGGTGAGACACAATGAGGAAGTGAAGCCAAAATGCATAATACAGAAGAAATGTATTACTCACATGTGTGAGAGAGGGTTGGGGTGTTGACGGGAAGCTGGTAGCAGGGAGCTCGACCAGTGGTCCAGGAGCAAGAGATGGGACCTGTGGGGCTGGGTGGTCCTTAATTTCCATGGGTGTTAGCCCTTAGACCTCTCCCAAAGATTGTGAATTATCTACTTTAAAGAAAACACCTGTAAAGGGGAAACTTATTTACATAACTTCTGAACATTAGGTTTCATACTGGTCACAATGGTTGGGCGTGTTGAGTTTTAGGTTGGTGGGAAGAGGAACAAGCAGGCTATACAGCATACAACACACGTGGAGGGGAAGTCTTCATGAGGTGACAGGGGATCACAAAGCTTCAAATAAGCTGTCAGCCCTAAAAAAGAAAGCTGAGGCAGCAACTCTATTGAACAAAGTTATGGCATTTACTACATGAATACATCTTTTCTGGTAAAAAGTGTTGACAACTGAAATAAGTAAAATTAAAATATATTGTTATTAGTACAAATGCAGAGGACACCCTATTTTGTAGTATAGACAAAAAATACGTTATAAATTCCCATATGACTTACTGAATCATCTTGACGGGTAAAACTACAGACACTAAAAGGCATTTATTATAAAAGAACCCACTCTGAAAGCTATAGAAATAGATCATCCAGGGAATTAATGTATCATCTATGATATAAAAACTGACTGTGATTAGAAAGCTGTTGGTGCTGAGGGTGCAGCCTCTGACTGAATCATTATCCTGGTAAAGCACCCTACAGATAGTAGATTATTCCTCCAGGTGTTTATCAGCAGAAAATAGAGGCATAGCCTAGATTGTATTCTACCTTCCAAATTTTACTCAAGTGCATCTAATTGGCAGAACCCAAATTACAAAATAGAACTCAAGCTTCAAGCAATTCTGGAAAACGTAAGTTTTAATCTTCTCAGCCTTTGCAGCACAAGAAAGTTGAATAAAGTGGAGGAAGTGAAAATATAACATGAAACAGAATACAGAAAGTGTGAAACCATCTATAAATTTCTACATAATTATAAAATACTATTTTTTTATATATAAAGAAAGATCACCATAATAAAATCTCAAGTATTTCCTCTTCTTCATTTATAACAGTCGTAGTAGCAGATAACATAAAGGTATGCTTTAGTTTCCTCATTTGGGATTGTGATATATATTTCAGTTAAACTATTGTCATTTTATTCAGCACTTCATATAATATTGAATTTGAAGTCAAATTGTCTCTTTGAATGCAGGCAGCTGGCACTTACTAATCTTGTTAGGGAAAATATGTGTTTGCGTAACTGTAGCAATGTTAACCTTTACAAAGGCTTTCTGTAGTATTTTCTGTATTTACCATCTCAGCAACTCGGGTTTGTTAGAGTATTTGTCCTTTTAGTATATAACAAAGCAAAAATTAATTATTACTTTGATCCCTACCAGTCAATGTAGTTATTGTTTCTAGGATCGTAGATATTCTACCTGGCCACAAATGCACTAAGGATGAAGTTGGGCCTAGAAAGACAATCCAAGGGGATTAAAGGGGGTGGTGAGTGTAAAATAAGATTGAAAGTATCTCAACCAGGATTTCACTGGTAGTAACTCATGGATTTTGCTACAGTTAGAACACATTTATTCTACATAAGTTCCTATAGCACAAGGTGTACAAAATAGGTGAAATTAGTGAGGAAGTAGATTAGCCTAGAGACAACTCAGGCTCAGAAACAAGTTTATAGTCCAAGCAAAGAAATTATAAAAAGGAAAGGAGACATAAAGGTAGAGTAGAATTTATTTTAAAAAATTAATTTAAGGTTCAATGATCCACGATATTTTCACTAAAAAATGATCTTCAATTGTAAAGAAAGTAAATCTAGGTCATGTGGAGGAGTTTCTAGTGGGCTCCAGGGCCTTAAAGCCCAGGAAGGAGTGCTGGTCTGGGCTGGGATGCCTGTCCCGGTCCTCCAAGGTGGCGACGGCAGTAGGAGAAAGGAAGTTAGAGAAGAGTTGTGTCACCTCGCCCCTGAACTCCCCGCTTATACATTACAGCCTTATTTCAGTTCAAAAAGTACTATATGCTCAGCACTGCCAGCCTCTTCTAGGACATTAACAAAAAACATTTGGTTCCACTTCCAGATGGAAGAACATGTCTGGGCTTTTTAAGAAGCATGGATCAATTTGAGGGAGCTAAGTGATAGAAATAAACTCAGTGCACTGGAAAGGCTGCAGTGTGTAGGTTGGCCTGGGAGCCACTACTCTTCCAAGCAGTTCCCACACCCAAGTTAACTTAGAGCTACTTCAGGCTGTGGAACCTATTCATGTGGACAAAAAGCTCTGTCATATGCCTGGAGGAACTGTTGTGGTCAGAGGAGAAAAATGTGACCCTCTAGGAGAACCAGACATGGAAAAGGAAAGTGAGATGTCCCTCCACGCTGTTGGAAAAGAAATCCTGGAACAGTGATTTTCAATTGGTGTGCTACAGAAATTTTAGAGATCATTAATTAATTTACTATTGAAAGAAGTTCAAAGCACAGTGTTGTTTTCTTTGTTTTTTTACTCCACATAATTTGAGTGTGCTGTGGAAGTTTAACTATAGTTCAAGTGAGCTCTGAAATTAAAAAAAAAAAAAAGAAAAGGTTGAAAAACAGCGTTATAGAAGAACACAGGCTGGGACAGCAGACCACGCTGGAAGCGGAGAAGCTGACAGTTGTGGGTTTGAAGCCTTTCCATTCCTGAGCAGGTCCCCCTGGGGAGGAGCACGGCCTCTGCCCAGAGGCTGTTGCCCTTTCAGAGCAGGTGGGATCACTAAACCAAAGTCAAACCCTGGTTACCTCCCACATTGGGCCAGAGACTGTACAGTTTTGAAAAGTCATTTTTATTTTTAATTCTTCAACATAGATATCATGACAAAATCATATGGGGGTTTGTTTTTTAAACAAAATCCTTATTTAAAGAAACAGTGGCATGGACTCCTTTCTCAGGCCACTGTGGAGCCAGCAACTACTACATCTTTCTATTGTTCCTCTTATCCCAAATGAGAGTTTAGGAGGGACATTCTTTTACTTGTAAATAAAATATGAATTTCAAAAGAAGAAAAGTAATTTCATAAATTATTTTATTTACATCTATAATTCAACATAACCATGTTCTCTTTTTAAGAAAAGAAGAATCACAAACTTATGCTAGAGACTAGTTCATATATATGGGCAACATAACTTTTTTAATGCAGCTTTAATCTGGGTGCTATCAGGACCATTAGTTATCTGCCCTCTCACGTCAACCTTACCTGACTCAGTACAGATTCACACATCAGGGACAAGAAAACTTGTTTGGATAACTGGCAATGAGATTGCAAATTCCATGTATGCTGCCAGGAGAATTTAGTAGGAGAATAAGTAGGAGAATTTAGAAAAATATGAAATGACTACTATTATAATGTAAAAGTAAAAAAAAGGAGGAAAGTATAAAGTAAGTGGCAGCTATTAAAGGTCTTCATAATGTTTTTTTAAAAAGTGCAAAAGAAGTCAAATGAAAGTATTTTTTCTCAAGTAAAAAAAACAAACCCAAATCTAGAATACTGTTGTTTTCTCTTAAGCCTTCAGTAAAAAATTTTTTATTTATATTATATATATAAAAAAGAATTAAATTTATGTAGGTGTCAATAATTTTAGCATATGTATTGATTTCTGAATATGGAAATTATACAAAATTACATATAACAAGCCTTATACTTACTTTCAGTAAATGTTTTTTTTATGTGTTAATAGAAGATATGAAGAAAAATAACTAACCACAGTTAATATATCTAATTAACAGCTTTTAGTACTATGAGCAATTTTTACATATTCTGTTTATATTTTATAACAAATTAATAAAAAGCCACTAATCTTCTTAATTATTACTTCATTATTTTTAATTCTTATAAAAAGAGAAAAAATGTAGACTTAAGGAAAGAAACAAATTCTGAATGCAATTTTTTTAGTTTTTAAAATATGTTTATGTCCCCAAGGAAAGTGAAATTTGTTTTATCTGAACAAGTATATCTACTCAAAGTTCTATTTATTAAGCATACTTGAATAAAACTGCTCCTGAAACATGCACAAGAAAGTAGTTTTTCCCTTGTTATCAAGTTTTAAGTACTGTGTATGTGCTATGCTTCCATAAGGCTGGCAGTGCAGTAGTTTACACCAGCATAGCCACTAACATGTATTGCTTTGTGCTAAGACATTATGACATGTGTGATGTCACTAGGGGACAGGACTTTGTCAGTTTCATTATCTGAGTAATCTTATGAGAGCACTATTGCATATATAATCCATTGTTGACCAAATGTTGTCATATGGCATATAAGTATATTAATAGACCTTTTCAGACAGTATTATTCTCAATAATTCCAGAACCCTTCAACTTCACTTACACTTGTACGTATGGCATTGACATAATAATGGATAAAATGTGTTGAGAAATACATTTTTTTTTTCTTCAAGTAATGTCTATATGTCTTCAGGGGAAAATATACCAGGGCTCATAATTTTAGTAAACCTGCTTCTCTGGGCCTGATATTCATAGCAACTTATAAGAAACTGAGACAATTAAATGTTGATCATTCATTTTAGCCGGGAAAGAGCTATAACTGATCTTAGCATCAAAGCATGAATCAGTTGTATGAGAAATCAGGACATTAAAAGAGCAAACATACTGCCTTTACATAAGTTAAGCATAAACCACAGAAAATTCCATGATAAATCTTTACTTTCAAATTTTAGGTACTCAATTTGCTCAGTTTTTCTGTTTACCATTTCAGACACTTTTTTTTACTATCTTATTCTAATATTTTCAGTCAAAAGTTAAATTCCTTCTCTAGCCAAATGGATGCCTCCTTTTAAAATTGTTATTTTTATAATTATAGCATTTGGATAAATTACACAAAAGAATACCCATAAAGATGTGAAACATACAGGTGAATTCAAAGGTATTTGTAAATATCATAATTATGGAAAATGAAGTTGATAATATTTTTCTAAGGTATGAATATATTTATAACCTAAATTCAAAATTAGAAGGATATTTAATGACAAGCAGGAAATAGTTATATATTTAAAATAAAATGGACAGTCTAGAAATAGACCAAACTAATTTAAATTATAGGTAGAATTTCCAAATTGTAGACATATTTGCATTTAGTTCATTGCACCGTATAACTTGTTAGCATTTAGGAAACAAAGGTTACTGCATAAAAAATAAGTTCCTGATAAATTAAAAAATAGAGAATAAAACAGTGAAACCATAAGAGTTCTAGACAAAAAATGCATAGGTGAATTTAAATTTAATTTTTGACTGAAGAAAGATCTATTTACACCAAATCCATAAATGAGTATAAAATTTTTACAATAGATAAAAATGGCATTATAAGTAAATATCTATTTGTGCCTGAAAGTCTATGAATGCTAGAATTTTATTACCAATGTTACTATGAGTCACCGAAAACATTCACCGTGAATACTAAGAAGGTGTATCTAGTTGCAGTAGGAAAATGAACATAGATTCAAATCACATAGCTGGCAGTGTTTCTCCTCCTCTCTCAGCCTTCCTCTAGACCACTCATTGTTAACCACTTCTCTCAGATGTTTTATTATTAAACACCCCCTACATCCCCTATTGATTTATTTAAAATTATTATTTGTAGAGAAGAGGGAAGCAGAAGTACTGCATGGTCAGAGTTTTTATCTAAAAACTATTAAAAACATGACCATGATGATATATTATTTTGTGTTTGAATCCATAAATAGCTCACCAAAGACCTGACAAAAAATAACAAAGGCAGAAATCTAGAGAAGTCAGTACAGCACTGATACTTATTCTGTATTAGATATTTGCCAAATTTGGAGAACTCTCAAGCTTCTATTATCACAGCAACCTAGGCAGGGGGATAGTGAATGCATGTGAGGTGGTGACAGAGAAGGAAAGCAAAAGTCCAGTTTCTAGCCAACAAGAAAAATCCAGGAGGAGGCTCTCAGTACAGAGCTGTATCCTCAGAGGGCCATGTGACCCAGAAGTTTGTGTACTTACTTCACTAGCACCCCAAACAGGCTAGATAAAAGCTGGTTTGGCTTAAAGTAAAACAAGTGGAGAGAAAATATCCCTGAGCTGTCCAAAGACACATCAACTGAGCAGATAAAAATTCACAAGCCACGAATTTAGTATAAACTACTCCCAGACAGGAAGTACCCTGGGAAGTGGCAAAAGTAAAATCGTCTCTGAAGGAATATACCTTTATTCTAGCCTCAAAAATTCCCACAAAAATTTTTCCAAGAAAAAAGAGAACATAATGAACCATGCAAGAAGCAAGGCACTGCAGGGCAGAACAAACAAGAACAGGAATCAGCAGAGATGGAAAACCGGGAAAGGGAGTTAAAATACGTGAAGAGGACGGTGAGGTAGTACACATGTTTAATCACGTTTAAAGGAGAATAGAAGGAAAATGGGATAAAGATGAGTAACTAAAGATGCTGTGGCTGAGAATGTTCTAGAAGTAATGAAAGATGATCTATGGCTTCAATAAATCTAATGAATCCTTCTCTCCAAAAAGTTAATTAAAAAATAAATCTACTACAAACACAATACCATGAAAATGCAGAGTATCAAAGGTAAAGAGAGTTTTTAATAGCAGAGAAAATAGATGGATTACCTACCACAAAGGAGGGACAGTTAGGTTGAGAGCAATAATGGAAGCCAGATGCCAAAAAATGGGTATTGTAAATATAAAATTAAAAAAAAACAACCCATTGAATTCTGTATGCTGAAAAATATCTCTTAAGAATGAAGCTCAAGATACTTCTAGGGAAAAAATTAGAAGGCACATGAACAAATCCTTACAAGGCAACTTCTGCAAGACACATTTTGGATAGAAGGAAGTTGATCTCAGAATGGAGCATCAGAATAATAAGAACTAATCTATTCTTCTGGCCAGTAAATACATGATTAGTGCTTCCTAGATGAGGCAGGTTCTGTTTTAAAAACTTGAGACAAATCCATGAATGTAAGCAACAAAAATCACTGCATTAAAAACTTACATTTTAGTTGAGCATGGAGATACGACAAACATCAACATAATTTTTTAAAAAGGCAATTGTGCAGCATGATAGAAAATAGTTAAGTATTATAGAATTAAGAATTAAAGCAAAATACAGGGGATCAAAGGTATATATAGAGAGATATTTGCAATTTTATATGAGGTGATCAGTGGTAGTGGTAAATACTACAGTGAATCTCAAAACTGTTAATTGAAAACAAAAAGAATAATGTCTTCTTAAGTTATCAAAGTAATAAAATAAAATTAAAACATAGAATAGTAACATCAATCAGAAGAGGGGAGCTGAAGTATTCTAATGTCCTTGCATTTTTAAGAGGGCAGATAAAAGACTTTAAGTATCTAAGACAAAAGCTTCAGGACAATACCCACAAAGAGTGGTGAATAGTTTATAATTTCCAAACTCAGGAAAGCATTTAATTGAATATGTTTTCATAATAAAAAGGAAGCCAAGAAAGGAGAGTAAAAGAAATACTGAGCATTCAGAATAAACATCAGGTACAAATGAGATGGCAGATTCAAACCCAAATACGTATTACATAACTAAACATTGATTTAATGCTGCAATTAAAAACAAATGAACTAAATTAAAAAACCAAAACTATAAACTTACAAATATTTCTAAGACATAATTATACAGAAAGATTGTAAAAAAAGGATGAAAAAAAGGTAAGTATACAAATGCAAAACCAAAATTACTGGAATAACTACATGGATATTAGACAAAAAAGATTTTTATTTTTTAATTTTCTATTTTATTAATTATTATTAGAGACAGCCTGGTGCTTGCTCAGGCTGGTCTCAAACTCCTGAGTTCAAGAATCCACCTGCCTCAAAAAAAGATTTTTAAGAAAAAAATCCTTAAAAAGAAACATTAAATGATAAAAGTTTAATTCACCTGGTAAGAATTAAACTTAGAGTGAAAAAAAATTATATTCACCTACAAATAACATTATATTTAAAAGTACATTAAAACAGAGTTCTGGATGTGAGATAATTTATAATTAAAAATTATTTCTAATAATTTCTCCTGCATTAGAGCGAAGAGTGGTGAAATAGTTCAATATAATCTCTATTTTGAGGTTTAAGCATTTGATTCTGGGAATATAAAATCTAAGATATACAATATATTGTTTGAGTGAAGTTTCTGTAACTATCCAAAATGCGTCCAAAATGTGTCCTTCTATCCAAAATGTGTCTTGCAGAAGTTGCCTTGTAAGGATTTGTTCATGTGCCATCTTGAGCTTCATTCTTAAGAGATAAATTTCAGCATATAGAATTCAATGTTTTTTTTTTTTTATTTTATATTTACAATACCCATTTTTTGGCATCTGGCTTCCATTATTGCTCTCAACCAAACTTTCCCTCCTTCATGGTAGGTAATCCATCTATTTTCTCTGAGATATAACTACAGAGTTTATTGTGATTAACAATGCAATCTCTAAATAAACCAGCATTTAAAATATATCTATCGAACTGTTTGGCACATGCATACAATGACTAATATTTAGGGATTTTGTATCAAAAGAAAAATAATCTGGAAACATTTGGTTTTATTTCTCTTTGAAGTTTTTCTTAAAATCTAAAATCAATATTATAATTTCTGCTTCTTTTATTTGCATTTAATTAATATATCCTTGCCTGAACTATAATTCATAATCTCTCTGTACCATTTGTTTCAATCAACAGTTTACATGAATCTTTTAATCGGTAAGGTTAATTCTAGAATTATGGTCCTAACAGATATGCTTGAATTTATTTCTTTTTTTGAAGGCAACAGAGTACACTCAGACTTTGACAATATGGAAAATTGATCAGATTCAATTCAAGTTTCAACATTTATTAGTGGGCATATCACTCAGTCTGATAAAAGTTGCCTAAAGTTCTTTATTTTTATAATGGAAATAATTAATAGAAATGTGATGATTAAATACTATACACATTACATGTTTAAAATATTTCCTATAGATAAACACTCACAATAAGAGATAACTATCATTAATTTTGATTTGTTCAGATTACTGCTATATTCTTATTTCACCCTTTAATAAAGATTTAATAACACTTCTCATTAATAAACACATATTTTTCTTTCTTTTGGTTACCACAATTACTAGAGTTATGGGGCATTTAATTAATGTCTGAACTACTTAATGATCTGTACTGGCTGGTTTACTTCTAGTATTCCCTAAACTTTTAGACTTATGTTAATGATATTCTATACTCATAGGAAACTGGTAAGATTGAAAGAATAGTTACTCTGTTTCAATTTTTTGAAAGAGTTTTCTATTGTCTCAGTAATCACTGGAGGACATTAGGTTATTATAAATACATCACCGTGGAATGGGTTCCAAGTAATGGGCCCTTGTTTTGTCCTCACCTCCAGGTCCTACCTTTGACTTGACACTTGGATACTCAGGCAACAGTTATTCTTTCCTTTTGTCTTACTGACTTTCTCATTAAGGGGCTAGTGAGTTACTCTTGTTATAATACAGTAGAACCCCTAGGTTGACCACGCAAGGACCTGTAACAAAGTGGTCAACATATGGAGGTGGTCAACATAAGGAACTAGGCATATAGTTTGGACATGTACATGTGGTGCATGTTCAGTTCATGAAAATTAGATCAATACCAATGATTACTGTTTGGAGCTGGTCAACTAAGGAGATTCTACTATATTTTCATTTTAAGCAGTCTATATGTCCTATATCTTGCAGAAGTTTGTGGCATAGTACTTCACGTCAACAGGGGCTTTTCTCCTCTGAGTTTTCTCACTTTCATTTGCTCCTTCCAGTTAGTATAAGGAGAGGGAGGCAAATTTGGAAGGCTCATACTCATATCACAATCTTTTCCAGAAAACTTAACATTGACTTCTTGTAAAGAAACTTGACAAGGCTATTCCTATAAATAGCCTTGACTCACATCTTTGTGGAAGTGGGCTACTCTTTCTGTTCTGCTTCTATAGCAGAGCCTTCACATTTCATAAGACATCAATCTCTGTTTTCAGTTTCTTTGTTACAGAAACTTCACTCAAATAATATATTGTATACCTTAAATTTTATATTCCCAGAATCAAATGCTTAAACCTCAAAATAGAGATTATATTTAGCTCTAATGCAGAAGAAATTATTGGAAATAATTTTTAATTATAAATTATCTCACATCCAGAATTCTGTTTTAACATGCTTTTAAATATAATGTTATTTGTAGGTAAATATAATGTTTTTTCACTCTAAGGAAAGGAATTTTACAAAATCTTCATTATTAATAAAAAATAAATCTTAGTTGTCCAAAATAATTCATGTTGCTTTAAAAAGAACTTCTAGATGTATTTAAAATTCAAATACATTAATGTAAGTTCTAATTATAGTTACTATTTTAATAAATCTGCAGATTTTTACATTCAACTACACTATATTGCATCAAAACAGATGAATGATATGCCAGAGTTATGTTCTGTTAAATAAAACATACCTGGAATATTCTCATAGCTGAATCATTAAGATTCATTTATAAAGAAATCCTACTAAACTTATGGATATCTATATAATTAAATTTAAAAAATAAGTGGCACTTAGGGAAGGAAGAATTAAAAATCGAAAGCAACAGATGTGCATTTAATAATTTATTCAACCAACCATTCTGCAGATGAAATATTACTATGCAAAAGATGCATTTTAATTCTGAATTAATTTTATAAAAGAAATATAAGTTATAAAATTAACTTTTATGAGAGAATAAGTAATATGTGGCCAAATTAACCAAATCACCCATTCCTACTGAGCTTATCAGGGAAAGAAATTAATAATTTGAAATCAGAACGCTTCACTAGTCATTTGGTATAAATTGCTACTAAGACTAACAAGATGAACAAATACTAGATTGAGTAAAATGGTCCAAGTAAAACAAGAACTGGCTTTCTTGTTATGAGCAGAGTACAATTGGTTATGCTATAGAAACAGTTCCAAAATCACAGCTGTTTAAGTAAACAAAGGCTTATTTCCTGCTCATCCTACATGCATATCATGACTAACATTGGCAGAGCACGGCCACTATCTGTAGTATGTCTACTTGCAGTGCCAGAGAGAATGAGCTCCATAGAATGTCACACTCAATGAAATCTGATCAGAAGATACTTCTGAGCAAAATTCACTGATCAGTACCTGCCTGTAAGTCCCATCCACCAATAAGGGGGAAAAAATGTATGATTCTACTATGTGTCAAAAAAAACAGAGAGTTGGAAATAATTGATGACCAGCATTATAATTGTCATACTTTTCATAGCATACATGTGTAAATGTTATACTAATAGCAAAAATCAAATGATAAAAATTTTGAGCTTTAAGATGAATGTTTTATGGTATTTCTATGTTGATATAAGTAATAAGGTTCTGATATATATATATTATGATATATACATTATACAATATATGTGCTATATTATATATGATATATCTGTTATGTATATGTAATGCCCTCTAATTTTTAACATTTTATAGTGGTATTTTCACCATTAGTTTTTTTCATATGATTTGTTTTATCATTGTCATCCTTCTATTTTTCCAAGCAATTGTTGTCAGAATTCCAACATGTTATACAGTAATCTCCCCTTAACTGTTGTTTTTCTTTCCATAGTCTCAGTGACCTGCAGCCAACCACAGTTCAAAGTAGATTACTATAACACAATAAGATATTTTGAGAAAGACCACATTCACATAATTTTTATTACAATGTATTGTTATGATTATTCTATATTATTAGTTATTGCTATAAATCTCTTACTTTACTTAATTTAAAATTAAACTTTATCATAAATATGTATGCAAAGAAAAATATATAGTGTGTAGGGTTCACAAAATGTTCTGCAAAATCAGACATCCACTGGGACCTTGGAACTCCTCCCCCATGGACAAGGGGAAATGACTATGCTTTACTGAAATAGCTCTATAAAATGTCCAGTGATGAGACTCTGGAATGTAATTAATTTACACACAATAACATCATGACCAGCACAATACTGATGTCCTTTTGTTATAAGGCAAAAACCTTATTTGAATACTGAATATTATTTGAATACTAAAGTTGATAATGAGTGTTTGGCAAGAGTATAAACTTTATTTAAAACTACACTGGGAAGAAATATTCAAAAAACTCAGCTCAAAAGAAGCAGAAAAGTTATTTAAAAATGGATAGGTAACAACTGTAGAAAGAAATGCATATCGAATTAAGGCAAAATGTGCTGACAAAAACTGAAAATAACATCTCAATCTATATTTACTAATGCTAAGAAGTATACCTGTCTGAATAAGTAATGAGAACATAAAGTTGGTTGGTATTGGTTAAATGGTTAAATGTGACCAATTTCACAACAGCACTGGGGATGTTCTACAGACATTAAAAGTGATAATTTTGAAGACTCAATGGAAATATAGAATTATATTAGGAAACAACAATGACTATAAAGAGGTAAGTATTCTATAATTTCAAACATGTAAAACATGTATCTATGAAGAAATCTAGTAGAAGAAAGAGCAAACATGAATAGTGTTAAAATATAAATTTATTTTTCTACTCATATTTATTAAGTTTTGTTGCATCATAATTTGTTTCTAAAAAGTTATTGGCTATAAAATTGTAATTGTAATTCACAGAATTTCTATAGAAAAATAATGAATAAAAATAAATCTGTAACTAGACATTATATTGGTGATATGGTGAAAATCTTTGACACTGCTAAAATGTTGGCTGCCTTAATAGGGCTCCTCGTACTGAGATTGTTAAAAAGGTCAACAGCATTTTAAAAGATGTGTCTACCTAGTTAGATTAATTTTTATATCCTTAGAGAAATTTATTTAATTTGTTACTATGATCTCCATTTTAATAAATGACAAATTTTTATTTATTACCTCTCTGAAACACACTTTTTATAATTGTCATCTTATTAAAAACTGAGACTACAGCAATTAAAAACTCAAGAATTAGTATCATCATCATTATCTTAATTATACTAATCCAAGAGCATTTTATAAAATAGCCCATTTATTTATGTCACTCTATTAAGGAATATTAAATTATCACCACAAATATAAAATTTAGAATGACTTTAAGAAAACAATGTATTTACAATCAAACCTCCATAGTTGATGTCCTCTCTACATTGACCACTTCCTTACATTGATCAAACATGCATCACGTGTATGTATAATACAGTAGGGCTTAGTTCATTATATTGACCACCTCTGTATGTTGACCAGTTTGTTATAGTCCACTGTGTTCTCAACTTACAGAGGTCCTACTGTATTTAAATTATTGAGTGGAGTAAGCATAGTAAAGTGAGAAAAAATAAAAAGGTTTCACATTTTCATTAGCCTGGGTTCAAACTATCTTAGTGACATTGTGCAAGTTACATATATCTCAATTCCTTCATCTGTATAATGAATTTATACTTAATATTTCAGCCATAATCCTCAACAAATCCCAGTTACAGTACTAGACTACTCAAAGAATTACATGTTTTTTCAATAGTTTAATAATCACTACAATGTTATAAAATAACTGCCACGGCAAAGATTGACTATTTGTCAATAAAATTTCTCTCCTATTTTTTTGAATACAGAGATGAAACATATTTTACAACCCACCCCCTTTCTTGTAGTTATGTGTGGTCATAAGACTAACTAACCTAAGTTCTGGTCAGTGGAGTGTGGATGGAAGTAACCTGAATCACTTTCACCCTTGCCTATAAAGACATTCTACAAATTCCTCACTATCTTGTCCTGATTGATGGCTAGGTATCAATTCTCAGTGCAGCAACATTTGAAACCATATCTAAGTTTGAAGCTGATGAAGTACGTGATGAAAGAGGCCAGCACCTGGAGCAGAACTAACTTGACACTGAGTAAAACTGTTCAGGAGGAATTTACATGACCATAAAATACACTTGTATCATATTTAAAACATTCAGCAATTGAAGGATTTGTTATACCAGTCAGAATTTTTTTTAGCCAATTGAGGTGCCATTATTTATATTTTGTAATTTTATTTTATTTTATTATTTTTTTTTATTATAGATAAAAATATGCATCATAGATGTGGCCCAACCCATTACCCTCCCTCCACCAAAACCACCCCCCTCCCTTCCCCTTCCTTGGTCCTTTTCCCATAGTCTTGTGGTATAGTTGGGTTATAGCCTTCAT
>CAUYPK010128996.1:0-25437 GCA_963574355.1 Loris lydekkerianus | reverse complement strand
AAACCCTTACTTTGAAAATAAAGTTCTCTCCAAAGAATTTCATCTGAATGAAAGTGGTGATCCATCTTCAAAGTCCACTGGAATCAAATGGAAATCTGGAAAGGATTTGATGAAACTTTCTAGTCAAACACAGAATAAAGCCAGCAGGGAGAGGCAGCATGAGGAACCAGAGAGCTTCTGCACCTGGTTTACTGACGATTCTGATGCAGGTGCAGGTGAATTAGGAGAGGCCATCAAAGATGATATTTAGCCAAATCCATTACAGTACTACTTGGTTCCTGATATGGACGATGAAGAAGGAGCAGGAGAAGAAGAAGAAGAAGAAGATGATGATGATGATGATGATGAAGATTTGGAAGATATTGATGAAGAAGGGGATAAGGACGAAGGTGAAGAAGATGAAGATGATGATGGGGGAGGAAGGAGACGAGGATGAAGGAGAAGATGACTAACAGAACACTGTTGGGTTCCAACCTTTTCAAAAATTTTGTCCAATCCCTGGGAGCAAATTGCATTCTTTTTTTTTTTTTTTTTTTTGCCTCTTGTGCTCAGTCGCCCTGTTCTTGAGGTCTCTTTTCTCTACACCATGATTCTCAACTTATTTTTTCGGGAAATACCTTGAGTAGAATACAATGGGAAAAGAATCTCTACTTGTTTCTGTTCCAAATTCATTTTTATCCCTTCCTGTCTCAATAAAAACTTTATGGAATCAACACCACCGAGCTCTGTGGGAAAAAAGAAAGACCTGCTCCCTTTGCTCTGCTGGAAGCTGGAGGGTGCTGAGCCCCTGTGTAGTAGTGCATAGAATTCTAGCTTTTTCCCTGCTTTCTCTGTATATCGGGCTCAGAGAGTACACTGTGTTTCTATGTGAGTATGGACAGTTAGTATTTACCAACATGTATCTGTCTACTTTCTCTTGTTTAAAAAAAGAAAAAAAAACTTTAAAAAATGGGGTATAGAAGGTCAGCAGAGGGTGGGTTTAAGATGTTTGGGTGTGTTAAGTGGCATGTTGACAACATGGCTTCTCCTTTGGCATGTTTAATTGTGATGTTTAACAGACATCCTTACAGTTTCAGATGACACTTTCAAAATAAATTCTCTCCTAATGATGACTTGAGCCCTGCCACTCAAATCGGAGAATCAGCAGAACCTGTAGGATCCTATTTGGAATTGACATTCCCTATTGTAATTTTGTTCCTGTTTATTTTTAAATTTTCTTTTTGTTTCACTGGAAAGAAAAGATGATGCTCAGTTTTAAAAGTTAAAAGTGTACAAGTTGCTTTGTTACAATAAAACTAAAATGTGTACCAAAAAAAAAAAAAAAAAAAAAATTGCTTTCCAGGGGTGGCTTTTGTGGCTCAGTGAGTAGGACGCCTGCCCTATATCCTGAGGGTGGCAGTTTGAACCTGGCACTGGCCAAACTGCAACAACAAAAAAATAGGCGGGTGTTGTGGCCAGCACCTGTAGTCCCAGCTACTTGGGAAGTTGAGGCAAGAGAAATGCCTAAGCCCAAGAGATGGAGGTTGCTGTGAGCTGTGATACTACAGCACTCAACTGAGGGTGACAAAGTGAGACTCTGTCTCTAAAAAAAAGAAAAAAAAATTGCTTTCCAAGTTACAATAAAGCCAGTGAAATATGCAAGTACTAATTTCACCACATTTTTGTCAGCATTTGATATTACCTTTTATTTTGCTAATTTGTTTAATAATATTTTTTAAAGATTCTCATTTTAATACGTATTTTCCTATATCTATTTTTCCTTATCTCCTCTGTTGGGAAATGCTGGTTCATGTCACTTGTGCAATTTACCTTTGAGGGGTTATCTCAATAGTTTTTCTATTCCTTTCCATGGCTGCATGTATAATAGAGATTTTAACCCTTTCTCATATGCACTGTATTTTCCTAATCTGTTTGTTTTAAGTTTCTGTCATTTAAAACAATTTGGCACTTTTATAAAGTTCAGAGCTAACCAATGTCATTTTTCCTATCACATGTAGTCTTAGAAAATCCTCTCCTTGTCTTATCCCCAGGACCTTAATAAGGATTCAATTATGCTTTATCCCCAGTTTTTATTTCTGGATCTAACTATTTAATCCATTCACTTTGATGGTTCTTGAAAGTTACCTATGATACATAGGTCAAATTGTTCTCTTCCCTAAATGCTAATTAGCTAACCAAGCCTCCTCCTTTAAAGAAACCCTTGCATAACGTAAGCCCGTATGAAGAGTTCTTATGTCTCCAGACACGGTTTTAGGCTACGTGTGAAGATACTGGGAAGGTGCAGCCCTAAAGGGCTTAGAATGTGTTTTGGCTCAGTGAAAGCAGAAAAGTGCACATAACCAGACTGAAGCATGGGAGTGCCGCCTACATGTCCCCACAGTGATTTTTACCTTGACCTTTCCATGCTCAAACAGTAATGGGGCATAAAATCACTTCTGAAAATTATGACCACTTGCCCCAGAGGTGAGTCCTTTCTCAAGAATGAGGGCTCTCACCTGACCTACTGAAATACATTTACTGAGCACTTGTGTATGGGGAGCACTGTGCTAGATGCTCTGTATGTACCTGGGTGGGGTGCAAAAGTAATAGCCTCCTGGGCAACCATGAAATCTGGCGAATGATTAAATAAAAGGGGGCCGAGTCGAGCATTCCTGCAGATAACTCAGCGGAGAGATGACTTGTTGAGAGAAAGGGCTGTGCCCACCATCTGCCATCCTCCCTTCCTCTCAGTCGGCCGAAGCTCCTGCTCACACAGGCAAGAGCCTCCACTTGCTTTTCTGCCGCCAGCCAGCCCCCCGAGTTCGCTCAAGCTGCCCTCAAAGCTTTGGCAGAATAGGTCTGAAGTCCTGAGGGAGAAGTGCCCGTCCCCAGTGCCACCGCTGCCCTGGCGAACCTGCAGGCTTCAGTGACCACACTTTTCGGATGGTACCTCTGCCCTTCTGCTCTGGTTGCCACCCGCCCACCCAGATCTGCGGTTGTCTTACTTTGCTGATGTTCACAGCGTGCAGACCACAACCTGTAACCACTGGCCTTTTTCTTTGCTGGGCCCATTTACAATTCTGTTTACTTCCCATCTTTTCGCTGACAGGCAGGTGTAGAGGAACACGCCGTACCTCCACTCGCTCCCCAGTTCAGCGTGAGGGTGGCAGGCGCCACACATCTGAACCCCTGGGAAGGGCACTGCTACTTTAATCTTGAAAAAGGATCTGGTCCATTTAACCCTACCTAGCGAGGCTGGACCAGATCCCTGAACTTGTCATTAGGGACGTCTAGCGTGGCAGGTTCGCTTTCAGGGAAGCCTGTCACTGTTCCTGTCAGGGACAGCCTCCCGCTGTCCACCCTCCACGCAGGGAATTCACCCTTGGGGCGGCCCAGCCTCGCTTCCTCCCACAGGCCGGCGGGACCGGGAAATAGAAGGGTAGGTGCTCCCCGCAAAAAGCCCTGAGGTGCCCGTGGCTCCCGGGTGCCCCAGTCCGCTGTCCTCGGCCCTGGCCTGGCCTCCAGGGCGCAGGAGTGAGAGTGGCGCCCCGATGACTGACCCAGCCGGAGAAAGTCCCCAGGGACTGTGACTCCCGCGCCAGGGGCGAGGGGGGTGGCGGTAAGGCGTGGCTGATGCGTCCCAAGACGCCGTGATGGGACCGGTAAAAAACCCACCAGCCCCTCCCCGCCCACCTGAGCTCCCGAGCGCTGCCGGGGACCCCAGGTTGCGTGGCTGCTCCCTGACCCCCACGCGCCCCGGCGCTGCCTCTTGTGGGTGGGCTTCACGCTCCCCCGGGAGTTTCGGGGTCACCACGTGACTTCCAGGAAGCGCCGGGCTCCAGCAGAAAACCGCGACAGAGGTGGGATTCGGGACCCCTGGAGCGGCGAGAGGGCGGGAAAGGAGGAAACGAGGCGGGGGTAGGAGAGGGAGGGGGCGGGGCGGACCGGGGACGGGAAGGACGGCGGGCTGGGACGGGGGTGGGGACACCGGCGAACGCGCGGCGCCGGGAGCTGCTGGAAGAGGAGCGGGAAGCCGAGGGGCGGGGCCGGGGCCGGCGGCGGCAGGTGCGGGCGCGGGGATGCGGGTGCGGGGACAGCACCGCTAGGCAGAGCCCGCGTGCGGGGCGCGGAGGGCCGGCGGCCGCTCCTCGGTGAGGCTGCGGCGGGGCGGGCCGGCGGAGGAGCGCCCGGCATGTCGCAAGGGCTCCCGGCCGCCTGCAGCGTCCTTCAGAGGAGCGCCGGGACGCCACAGGTAGCGGGCTAAGGGACCGCGGGGCGGGGGTGCGCGAGGAGGTGGGCGCTGGGGTTCCGCGGCGGGGACCGCGGAGGTGCCGAGGTGGAGCGCGCTGCGGGAGCCGAGATGGCGGGAGTGGGAGTCGGGGGGTCCAGGGACCCCCGCGCGCGCAGTGTCCGCTGCGCCTGCGGTGGCTCCTACGCTCCTGCGGGCGGAGAAACCCGAGGGCACCGGCGCACGGCCCAGGCACCCCAGCACGTGGGCACCGCTCTGCCCCGGGGGCCGCCACATCACTGCGCAGTGGCCCTTACCAAGCGCTCCAGGAGCGAACTAGAGCGCAGAGAGGGACAATTCAGCCCGAAGGGGCGGCTGGCCCTCAGCCACTGCCAACATCCACCCTCCTCTGGCTGCCGATGGATTGGGGAACGGAGGACCGGGCAGCCCGGGGGTGTGAGGTGGGGGCCTACTGTGAGCAGGCTCCACCCCCCGCTCTGGTGGAAACCCCTCGCCCTGGTCCGGGCAGTCCTCTGCTCTGGCCTTGGCAACATTTACAACCGCGCTCTCAGAATTGCATCCATGTCGCTGGCAGGGACAGCCGTTCAGAAACTTCGTACCCAGCTGCCTTGGGAAGAAGACAGAGTCTTTCCATCCTTACTCTCCTTCCCCTCCCCGCCCCCTTCCCAGTTAGGTCCCAGCGCACGGTGTCAGTGGGTACCGCTGGAATGTCGCACAGAACTGAATTTGGGCCTCAGCTTTACCACACACCTCTCAGAGCCTCAGTTTCCCTGTCTGTAAAATGAATATGATAACATCAACCTCAGGATTTTTGAGGACTACACGAGCTATGGTTAATAATATACGAATACCTAAAATATGTGCTTCTCTTGTCTTTTTCTTTCTTTTTTTTTTTTTTTTTGAGACAGTCTCAAGCCGTCATCCTGGGTAGAGCTGTGGCGTCACAGCTCACAGCAACCTCCAACTCGTGGGCTCAAGTGAGTCTCCTGCCTCCGCCTCCCAAGTAGCTGGGACTACAGGCGTCTGCCACAACGACCAGCTATTTTTTGGTTGCAGCTGTCATTGTTGTTTGGCAGGCCTGGGCTGGATTCTAACCCGCCAGCTCAGGTGTATGTGGCTGGCACCTTAGCTGTTTGAGCCACAGGGACCAAGCCTGTTTCTTTGTCTTGATTAAATGTTTCTGCTGGGCTGGTAGATGTGGCCATCCCTGATAGGTGATAAGGATAGTGTAGGTGGACTTAACAGCTCCCAGAGGTCAGTGTCCAGACTACTTTCTTGTGCCCTGTGCCTTTTTGATTATGGCGAACAAAGAGGCATGATGTGGTGAAACGCACTATGGGGATTCAATTAAAAAATAGCAACCTCAATAAAGGCAGGTAACTTCTTAAGGGCATACTGTGGGCTGGGAGCTTTGGGACAAATCTCCCAAAATCTGTGCCAACCCTAAGCATCAGGCTGTTAGTATGAAGGCTGCAGAGATCACTGACGTTTGTATAGGGCTTGTATACCCTGTGACTGGCAAATGTTAGGTGCCTAGTTAATATACACTGAAAGAATGAATGAATCACACTTAAAATAAATGAGGGAATTGAAAATTCAGAGACTTTAAATCATTTACCCAAGAACATATTGACACTTGAGACAGAACTAGGCCTATAGCTAAAGTTCTGTCATTGCTATCACATATTTCTCCTGCCATGTTCTGGTTATATTTATCAAGACTTCTCTACCTCTGGAAGACTGTATTTTTACACCTGTCTCTGTTCCCTTAAGCTTTGTCTCCAGGCCACTTGTGTTTGTTACTTATGTTATTCTTTTCCTTTTAAACCCTTGGGCGGTGCCTGTGGCTCAAGGAGTAGGGCGGTTCAAACCTTGCCCCGGCCAAAAACTGCAACAATAACAACAACAACAACAACAACAAAAAAAAAAAAACTTGTAATTCTTGCATATGTTGAAAATTCTTACCTGCAGTAACTTGGGGAGATGATCTGTGTCTTTCTGTTTTGGGATGCAAGACTGGATCAAATGAGAAGTGAAAATACTCTTTTGGTTATCAATATTTGCTTTCCACTACTCGTAAGAACTAGGTAGCTTTCCTGGGTTTGTACCTCACTGACCTGTTGACTCTTAAACTTTTTAAGGGTAGTATTTTTTCATCCTTGGTGTTTTTGCTTCCAGGTCCTGGAAAGCAAATACTTCTCTACCTTTCTATGTTTTTTATAACTGAATGAAGTGTTTTTACCTTGGGCTATGTGTTTTTCTGCCAGCCTGTTTTGTGATCACTCTTAAAGGATTTGATTAAATGTGGCTAAATCTCATAGGTAGCTAAGAACTTTCAAGATACATCATCATTTTGCTTTCTGATTCACTCTGATCTCTGAAACAAAATGCCAGTTTAGCATTGTTCAAATACCTACAATGTCAGTGGGGGGTTGAGGTCATTTTGTGTGTGGGTAGTTACGTGGTTGCAGTTAGTTATAAGTGTAATCATGATTTGCACACGGTATCAAAAGTACCTGTTTTGTGTGATGGTGTAAGGGGTGTTCCAGAGAGCAGATGTCCCCTGGTTTTCCCAGTCCCTGATGAACACCACAACTGTGTGTGTGTGATGTGATGTGACAACTGTGATGATACCACAACTCCTCCAGGCATACGCCCTGTGGGGTAGAGGTTTAGGAACGTTAGTTTGGAGACCAACAGACCTGAGTTCCACTTCCTACTGGCCATGGTACCTGGAGCAAGTTCCTTAACCTGAGTTTCTTATTCCTCATCTTTTAAATGGCGGTCACGGGGATGAACAGCTAAGCAGAGCTGCAGCAAGTATTTCTTGACCAGGGGCTATTGTCAGCTGGCTGGGGTAGCAGCAAGCCCTGCTGCAGACGGTACATAACGTGGTGCCGCTCAGTGAGCCGCGCTGAGTGAAGAGAGAAGGGGCCTCGACATTATACCTCCCCAAATGTTTTTTCCCAGAGCCCTGAGGATGATGACAGGAAGGTCCGGAGGAGAGAAAAAAACCGAGTTGCTGCTCAGAGAAGTCGGAAGAAGCAGACCCAGAAGGCTGACAAACTCCATGAGGTGAGGCTGTGGTTGGGGCAGACCACCTCAGAGCTGCTGGGAAGGCCCATCCTCTGCTCTTACAGGAGTATGGGGGAGATGACATCACTGTCCTCGTTATCACAAATTCAGCAACACTCATATCTAATTCTGCCAGGTCATTTCAACCCAGTGTTTTGATTCTTTGCTCATACTCAAGTTTTTTCTGTTCTAAAACAAAACAAAGCCTTGTCTTGATCTTGATTCCTTTTTAGGTTCTTACTCCATTCCTTTCCTTCCTTCACTTCTCTGCTTCTTGAAAAGAATGGCGTACACCTGCTATCTCTGTGACCTCGGTTCCTGCTCATTCTCCAATCCTTTGTGATTTCATTTCTGCTCCCCCTCCCCACCCAGTGCATGTGCCTGTGCACACAGTCACAGCACACGCATGTGCACACACAGCCAGTGTGTGTGCAGAAGCTTCCCCTGATGGCTCCAGTTCCTTGACACTGCCCTATTGGGGCCTCTCTTTCTGGTCTCATCATCCTTGACCTGGCTGGAACACCTGGCATCTTTGACCTATCCCTTCTCGAAGCCTATCTTTTCCTTCTGGAAGACCACATTTCCTAGTTTTCCCGACACTTTGCTACTTGTTTTTCTCAGTTTCTTTGTGAGCTTTTCCACCACTATTTCCTTAAATGTTGTTGTTGACTGGGGTTTCAGACTCTGCAGTCATCTCTTCTCATTCTAGAAGACGTAATCTATTAATCTGTTCTCCTTGCACCAGCTCCCAATACTGCCTACTGTGGGCAGGCCCCCACCTCCTGGATCCCAGACCCTATAACTTTAATACCTGCTTAGAGGTCTCCAGATAGGTTTAGTGCAGGTAACAGAATATTATATCTGTTTACCCTGAGACTTTCTCTTCTCACTGTTTTTGAATTGTAGTTAATGGAGCGAACCGTCTTTCTCGTCAGTCCAATCAGGAGTCTAGGATTTATTCTAAACCATCCCATTTGCCTTGACTCTTATGCATAAACCCACATAATTCCACAGCCAGAACATGGAACTGCTCTGCACCAGGAACTGGCCTCAGAAGCATCCAAGAATCCATGCAAGAAATTGGTGATAGTTCCATGTTCTTTGCATGGGGTTGGTGTGCATAGCTAAAGATTTCCGTTTAGCTCTCTCTTGCTTTCTCCACTCTTTCTTGCCATACATTGTCTTGGGAAGTACAGTGTGTGTCAGTACAGCACAGAGACTATATTGAGTGTTATGGGGAGGCAAATAGGCCAAGCTCTGAAAACTCTTTAATAAACAACAGGGGATAAACTCAGAATGTAAATACCCTAGGCAGAGGTGACCTGCTGATACAAATTCACACAGTGTGGCATAAATTATGCTTATCAGATTCTTTCCTGGAGATAGGATGGCTGGGCCCTAGAAAGAGACTGGAGCGTCCAGACTAGGGTCAGGGAAGGTGCTTCCTGCCTTTATTAGTTCTATAAAATGTCCACAGAAGAACTGTGTCCTTTAACTCCTTTCTGCCTTCCCCCCTTGCTCCCAAAGCAATTGTGGGTCTAACTTCATGTTAGCAAATAACCCCTAGAGGAGACCTGTGGCTCACAGTGCGTAGCTCCGTATTCAGACTGCAGGTGCCAGCTGGATGGCCAGGGTCCTCTCCCTCAAGAAGCTTCTAGACTAAGTGTCTTGGACAGGATTTTTCATGGAGCAAGGTGGAGTAGGTCCATTCCACAAATACCATGGCATTACCATTGGGTCAGAGAAAGAGGAGAAGCTCTTATTCCTGTCCTTAGAGGCATGGGATTCTCAAAGTCAAGTATACTAGCTTCCCACTGCTGCTGCTATAACAATTTGTCACAAATTTGGTGGCTTAAAGCAACACAGATTTACTCTCTTATAGTTTTGGTGGCCAGATATCTGAAATGGGATCTTACTAGGCTAAAACTGAGATGTCAGAAGGGCTAGTTTCCTTCTGGAGACTCCAGAGAAGATGTGTTTTCTTGCTTTTTCTAGTTTCTAGAGGCTTCCACGCTCCTGAGCTTGTGGTTATCTTCCATTTTCAAAGCCAGAAATGGCTAGGGGAGTCTTTCTCATGCTGTGTACTCCAACCCTCCATCATCATGCTTTCTCTGTCTGGACTCCATCCCATCTTTCACTTAGAAGATGCTTGTGATGACCTTGGACCTGCCTGGGTGATCTCCCCATTTCACACTTCCTAATTACACTTTTTCCATGTAAGGAAACATACTCACAGGTTCCAGAGATCAGAATGTGGACATCTTTAAGGGGCCATTATTTTGCCTACCACGGAAGATAACATAAATACTCGTGTAACTTTGCCATAGTGTCAGAAAAGACACACGGATGAAGTATCAGATCTCTTTCAACTTCTGTCATTGTGGGTTTAATAACCAAGTGAAGCAAGTGCTTGGGACCTTAGGGTTAGTACCACACTTATTCCTGTGTGCTTCCTCTTAGACACATGGGGTAGAGAACGCTTCTGTAGGGTTCCTGGCCTACTTTCCTGCCCAGGGACTGTGCTACGTGATAGTGATGCCAGCTGCCCTTTTGAGAAATGGGGTGGGTTGATTCGAAGTCAGTTCCCTCCATGGAGGAATACACCCTTCTCCTCTCAGTGGGATGAAGGCACTGGATGGGGATTACTCACCACTGGCAGATCTCTGCAGCCAGGCCAACTTTGTTGAGAAACATAGGGTTAGGACAGTGGCTCCATCTGTATGCAGACCTCAAACTGTTAACTCTCACCTTACACTCACTAGCCACACACAGGTGTCACTGGTCACAAGTGTGTGTGAAGGAGCGGGCGACTAGTCTGGGAAAATAGAAGTACATTTCAAGCCTTCTGCAGAACAAGAGGAATGTCATCTCTGAACCAAAGGGCACAACATGAATCTCTTCCCTGTTAATTTCCAGCCTCCTTTCAGGAGGACATCGTAGGTATGGGGACCTATGTTCTGCATGACCCACAGTTTAGTGGTAAGACGTTGAATGGCTAACCCTACATACTGGAGGTGGAGTATCTGGTTAAAAAATGGGGTAAAGGGCTTGGCGAAGTGGCTCATGCCTGTAATCCTAGCACTCTGGGAGACTGAAGTGTGTGGATTACTTGAGCTCGGGAGTTTGAGACCAGCCTGAGCAAGAGCAAGACCCCGTCTTTACTAAAAACAGAAAAAATCAGGCGGCTGCAGTAGGTAGCTGAATGGGTAGGGTGCCGGCCACATACACCGAGGCTGGTGGGTTGGAACCTGGCCCTGGCCAGCTAAAACAACAATGACAACTGCAACAACAACAAAAAATACCTGGGTGTTGTGACGGGCACCTGTAGTCCCAGCTACTTGGGAGGCTTATGCCCAAGAGTTTGAGGTTGCTATGAGCTGTGATGCCACAGCACTCTACCCAGGGCGACAACTTGAGACTCTGTCTCAAAAAAAAAAAAAAGAAAAAGAAAAACCAGCTAGGCATTGTGGCAGATGCCTGTAGTGCCAGGTACTTGGGAGGCTGAGGCAAGAGGACTGCTTGAGCCCAAGAGTTTGAGGTTGCTGTGAGCTGTACTCTAACCTGGATGATGGAGTGAGTCTCAAAAAAAACAACAAATGGGTAAAGATCACATTTAATGTGCTCTGGTGAGTTGCGTGCAGAACGCCTAGCACACTGCTGTGGGTCACAGCAGATAGCCACTTGGGACCCTTGGGGCTCGCAGGCCACGACACTGTTTATGGAAATGTCTGCAAGGCTGGAGTGAGGCCCGCTCACTGGGAGGCACTGAGGGGCCTAGAAACCAGTCACTCTGTCCCCGGAGAGAGTAGCCCATCAGAAGAGCTTTACTCATTTGTCCCTCTGCTCTCCACCATGGGGTAGAATTCCTAACTATCTCCATGTGACTCAAGCTCTTTGCTTGCCTTTGTTGAATACCACGAGGGGGACTATTTAGACTCAGAGCAAGTCTTTTTTAAAATTTCTACTTTTCAATCCCTCCACCTCACTGAGACATCCCACTTCTTCCTGAGCCTCTGTCACCCACAACACTAAAAAACCTCCTCCAGCTCCAGCTCTTAGGAGTCTCCTTTGCCACCTCTCTCCCCTCTGGAGGACTGCCCATGAAGGCAGGACCTCCAGGGGGGGAGGAGGGTACCTTTCAGGGAAGGGCTCCCCCTCGCTCAGGGCATGTAGCTAGCCTCGAGACTGCAGTGATATGTCTGTGCACCTCCGTGTTCACTTTGGGTAGCAAGTCATCTCTTTAGCCTGCTTACACCTCTCATGGGGATTTCACCCTCCATTCATCTCTGAACGTTAGGTGCATGCCTGGGTCCACATTTAGGAATCAGAGCCCAAGTGAACAGTCAAGGTCTATAAGAGAAGCTGAAAAGTGGCTCAGAAGTGGGTCAGACTGGTTCGACCAGGCACCCAAAGGTGTAAGACTGAGAAAGAATTTTGAGTCAGAAAAGGAAAGCAGCCATGCCATCCTCAAGTGCCCCAAATGTCACAAACTGACAAGTGACTTGGGAAATATGGTGGTAGTATGTGTTGCCACTTTTTTTCAGGTATTGTTTGTTCCAAGACAATGCTTTATGTCAGTACCCACTTGATTTAGAAACTGATTATGACACTCCTGTGTCCTGCCCTTGTTGGTAACAAAAGTTTTCTGCTGGGAAGTGTATTAGCTAAGGCTTGGGAATAGTGTAAAATCCTAAGCTCATATCGCCTCTTCTGGTAATCACCATGGGGAAATTTGGGCCTAGGCACAGCCATCCGAAAGCAGAATTATTGATGTTGCATGAGAATGGCAATTGACCTTGCAGTCAGGGATCACATCCAAAGGCTGTGTGACCTTGGGAAAGTCTCTGTACCTTTCAGAGCTTCCGTTTTCTAACTGGTTGACTGGGGTCTGGGTGTGGCTGTGTACTATTCCAATGTCTTTGCCTACCCCATCTTTCCGTCCCTCCTGAATTATCATCTCTGGTCTGGAGTACCCTCATCAACTTCTTTACCAGTTCTTGACCCTGTCTGCTGCCTCCGAGGCATCCAGGACCCCGAGTACCTCCCAAGGCAGCCTCTTAATCGATCCCTGGGCAACCACTCTCAGATGCCCAAAACAGGGTTTCTCAGCCTCAGCACTGCTAACATTTGGAGGCTGGGGGTGGGGCTGTCCTGTGCTCTGCAGGACAATGAGCGGCTCCCTGCCTCTACCCACTGGATGCAGTAGCACCCCCTCCACCTCCAACTGTGACAACCAAAACCATCTCCAGATGCTGATAAATGTCCCCTGGAAACTGTCGAAACTGCCCCAGTTGAGAACCACTGCCTCAGGCAGTGTAATTTCTGAGGTAGAACTGGGATTTGCACTGATTTCACCACCTCCAATTTTTAGATCTCTGCTCTACAACTGTCCCGCACAATGTCCACAGAAGGCAGCGCAGTAACCACCATGCAAGTCTTGTTTAAAATTTCTACTTTTAAATACCCACAGAAGGCAGAGCAGTAACCTGCAGCAAAGGAATCGAAACTCAACAGGTTTTGAACTAGACTGATCGTCTCTCTGGAAATAACAAAGGGTTTAACATTCTGTCCTTATTTATTGTTTGTGTTAAATCCAGTAATTTCTTCTCAGCGTGGAGTGGGTTTCATTCTCTCCCCTTTGCTCCCATTTGTGGTTCTTTGGCCTCGTTTTCTTTCTCTCTCTACTCTTCTTTTTCGTTTTAGAGTGCTGGTCTTATCAGAAGATTTAACTTTGCCTCTTCTTTTTATTCTCTCAGCTCAAAGTCCCTCAGCAGATTTATGAGCAAAACTTAAATACAAGGAATCAAGTCCCTGTCCTGCTTGGTGGCCTGTGATGGCAGCTCTGAAGACGCTTTGAGCTGGGGTGTAGAGAAAGCAGTGGTATCAGGAAGGCATCAGGCCTCAGGGCTCCTCATGGCAGCTTCCAGACACAAAGCTCAGAAGCTCAGAGTGTCAGTAATCGTGGAAAGGCAGTTTGGCATATTCTCCCAAAGGAAGGGAGCTTTCTATTCTTTGGAATCTAGTTACAAGTTTAGCTTGCTGGAAGCATTCAAATCCACTCCCTATTTCATTTGAAAGCAAAGGACCTTTCCAGTAGCAGGGTGGAGTGTGTGTGTCCTGTGCACATGTGTGTGCACTGTGGCCCCTCCCTTCTGCGGCCTGCAGGCTTCCTCGATGCCTCAGCCTCCTTCCTCATCCTCCCATTCAGACCCACCCCTTGCCCATGGAGGGCTTGTTGCTGGGTTTGTACACAGAATTCCAACTCCAGGACTAGAATCTGTCAGAGGCTAGAGGAGAGCCTGAGGAGGCAGGGAGGAGGTCCGAAGGCAGAATGGGGCCCATGCCCCAGTGAAGCCAGTCGGACCCAGGGCAGCCTGCAGGGAGAAGGTGTGAACAGGCCTTCTGCCCTGGAGAGTGTTCCAGACCTGCCTGAGGAGTGGCTCACATGGACTCTGCATGTAGCCCTCTGGATCCCTCAGTTCTGACAGGCAGGAAGGTGCCGGAGGAGGAGGGAGGGGAAGAAGGGGTAGAAAAGGAAATCAAAGGATGAAGGCAGAGGTGCCACTGAGCAGATAGATGATGGTCCTACAGGCCATCAGACAAGGGGACCACAGAGGGTAGCAGAAGCTGCTGGGTGCTATACATTTATGATCATTGGAGAGAGACATTATTTAATGTGAGTGAGATTGATCATGATACAAGACTGAACAGAACACGTAGTAAAACATGTGCGTCCTATAGGTGCTGTGATCAGGGAAACCTTCCTGAGTGGGGCTTACATTGGGCCCACCCAGAAAAGGAAGAAGGCAGTCCAGTTGAGAACTGCATGAGCAAAGCAGCAGGATTGAGAATTTGCATGTGTCTGCAGGGGCTATAAAAAGATGGACTTCTTTAGTGATATTTCTTAAAAATTACTAGTAAGAGAGACAGTGTGATGGGTATTAAGATTATATCCCTAGCTCGGAAAATGTGTGGTGTGCCTGGGGCAACAAAGCTTATCTGGAAAGCTAGAAATGAAGGAAAACAACATGTCAGCCTACAGAGGGTAGGCTGAGGGTCTGCTATTGGCTGTGTTTTGTATAACTTATTAATAACTTGGATGAAGAAAAGGAAGACCTGTCCATCAAGTTAGTAGGTGGCTTGAAATTGTGTGGGACCACACACCCATGAGGTGACACAATCAAGATTCAGAAACATTTTGCTAGGCTCAAAGATGTCCAGATGAACAGAGTGAAATTCAGTGGGAGGCCACATGGGAGACCACCGCCCTGCGTTTCCCCTCTGCAAGGTCCCCAGAATCATGCATTGCATTTAGGGAGTGGCATTTTCTCAGAGATTATGGAAAATTAGAGTGTGTCAGGGATGATCTCTAGAGGGGCTGCAAATTCTGACACAGGGAACTCAGAAGACCTGAGAGAACTGGGCTCAGAGGACACCTGAGGGGAAGTGGCACAGGGCTGTCTCCTAACATTTCAAGAACTGTGGTGTTGCAAAAAGTATTGGATTTACTCTTTGTGGTTCCAGAAGATACAACCCAGCCCACAGGTAGGTTTGAAGGATAAGGAGATTTTAGATCAGTACAAAGAGGTGTTTTCTTTTCTTTCTTTCTTTCTTTCTTTCTTTCTTTCTTTTTTTTTTTTTTTTTTGAGACAGAGTCTCACTATGTCCTCCTTGGTAGAGTGCCATGGTGTCACAGCTCACAGCAACTTCAAACTCTTAGGCTTAAGCCATCCTCTTGCCTCAGCCTCCCAGTAGCTGGGACTACAGGCGCCCACCCCCTATGAATGGCTATCTTTTTGTTGTAGTTGTCATTGTTGTCTGACAGGCCCTGGGCTGGGTTCTAACCCTCCAGCTCTGGTGTATGTGGCTGGTGCCCTAGCCGCTAAGCTACAGGCACTGAGCCAAAGAGGAGTTTTCTAACAGCAGCTCAGAAATGACAAGGACTATCCTTAAAAGGAGGGGGTGCCCAGCACAAGTCGGACATCTGAGTTAGAATTATACGGGGAAGGTTTCTACATTGTTTGGTTTGGGTCTCTCTGCTCTTCTCCCCCCTCCCCAATTCTAAGCTGCTGTAAACACTGATATAGTGGAAATTTAACAGATGAGTACTGGAGCAAAACCAACGCAAGGGATGTTTTCATTCATTTATTTGTGTAAGCGACAAACATTTGTTGCATTCCAAGTACAGTCCTAGGTGCTGGGGATACAGCTGTGAACCCAATCAACACCTTCAGGAAGCAGATTAGCAGTTGAGGGGACTGACTGAAAAGGAGTGTGAGGGAACTTTTGCAGTGATGGAAATGTTCTGTATGTTGATCAGCATAGGTACGTGTCTGTCAAAACTCATTGAATTGCGCACTCAAAATTGATGCATTTTATTTTATGTAAATTCTACCTCAATAAAATTGATTCATAAAACCAAGCCCTGCCCTGATGAATCTTTTATCCTAGTGAGAGGAGAGAGACATTAAGCAAATAAACAAGTCCGAGTAGTGGAGGGGACATGCCTAATGACACAGCTTACTGAGCAAGAGCGGAACATTGCAGGGCAGGTTGGAGCTTCTGGGAGGACAGGAGAGGGATACGATTTGAGAACCGATTTTGCCCATTCTCTGTCTGCCCCAGGAATATGAGTGCCTGGAGCAAGAAAACACCGTGCTGCGGAGAGAGATTGGGAAGCTGACGGAGGAGCTGAAGTACCTGACCGAGGCACTGAGGGAGCATGAGAAGATATGCCCGCTGCTGCTCTGTCCCATGAACTTTGTGCCTGTACCTCCTAGGCCGGACCCCGTGGCGGGCTGCCTGCCCCGATGAAGCCCGAGGATACTCCTCTGCCCAGCGAGGACCCATGGCTGATCTAATTCTGCTGTGTACAGGGGGACCTGAGGCTGGGCCTCCTCCTGGGAGCACTGGGGCCTGCAGACTGGACACAGCAGGACACCCTCAGTGCCTGACTCCCAGAGCGCTTGTGCAGGAAAGCTACCCTCAGGAGTGACTTTTCATCCACTCTGTCTGTTAGTAGGTTCTGCTGTTGTGCAGAATCATGTCCTCTAGAATTTAGATAATAAAGATGATTATTTTATCTCTTTTCTCCAAGTTCTTGGAATTTAGAGGCATAATGTATTTCCTCTTCCTGGAAAGGTCATCTTCTGTCCCTCCTTGTGTTGTGACTCATGGGTCTTGCCACCTGGCCTGGTGCTTCATCTATGTAGATGGGAGAGATACCTCTAGGCGATGTGGCAGAGCACTGGCCAATGTGACTTCCCAGCAACTCTTAGGCTTTCAGAAGTCACTGAGGTTCATGCTGGGTGTCACTTGTGTTTGTTTAATGCTTTACATGGCCCTGCATCTCAATCAGCTTTGACACCCATGCTTGGTTTTCTCAACCCATCTGTACATTCCCAGGTCTCCTCCCCATCCATAAGTAGGCACATCAGAGAAAAACTTTACATATTAAGCTGAATCACAATTGAGTGGGGGAAGATCTGACCCTTATTTAATTTAAACAAACAAATATTTGGGTAGGTGAGAAGAGGAGGAATTTCCCTTCAAAAGTCCTATCTGTCTAATTCAATTCTTTCAAGAAAAACAGGACCAAGCCGAGTTGAAGTTGGTCCTACCATGGAAAGCAAATTGGGGAGACATTCTCCTCCAATTCTCTTTTTACCTGGAAGAGAGGTGGTTCCGGAGGGTGGAGCCATCCCATGGTAAAGGGAACAAGAAGTGAGAACAGAAAGGAAAGTGTTTTGTAAATGTAGATGGTTAGAAAAGAAAGAAGAAAAGAAAAATATAATAGATGTGGCCCCTCCAAGGGTGAAGGACTTGCTGACTCCATACAAATATTAGTACCAGCCTGCCCTTTCCTGAGAAGAATCTCCCTTCCTATTGGAGGTCTGCCTGGTCCTCTCAGGCAGGCCTCCACTCACAGGCGACAGGCTGCAACATTTTTCTGGTCAGAGGCATTGGGAGGCTGCTGTTAGAGAATGGGGCTCCTGCCTGCTGGGAGCTCAGGGGCAAAAAGCTGCCTGAATGTTGTTCTTTCAGGGAAATGAAGCAAGTTTTAATCTTAAGACTTTTAAGAGACATTGGAATCATCCATTCTGACCCCTCTTCTTTGCAAATGAGGGGCTCAGGTGTGGGGGGGGAGGGGGGAGGACTTGCTCAAGGTTACCCATGGGTGAGCAGGAGAACCAGACTGACACCTCAAATGGGCTCATTCTCAATCCTCTGAGGCTGGAGCCAGGCAACAAAGAGATAAGTTGGGTCCTGCTTGCTGGTGTCTAGTGTGGCGTGTCCTTCTATGAGCAGCTCAGAAGGCTGGTTATGACTGCGCAGTCCATGTGAGCAGCCAGTGTCTGCTGGGGGACTCAGAGCCAGGGTTCCAGGACCTCTCACGATGCCCAGGAGTGATGCCTTATACAAGCAGACATTTTGCTGCTGCTGACTTTCAACTCCAGCGCTTTCTGGCCCCTACAGGGAGTGATGGGTCTCAACTTGATCCTGCAGGACTTCCGTGTTTTCCAGGCTTGTGGTACTTCTAGTTGCCTTGACTTTCTGATGACTTGTTCTGACCCTTGCAGTCACTGCTATTATATTAGCTGTTCCCCTGTCCTGCTGCTAACCTTAGGGTGTCCATGGCTGATTTTCCTTGAGCCTTGTCCAGCTTGACAGCATGTACTCCCCTGGCTCCACATCATCGTCCTCCATTAGTCCCCTGGTTCCCATTTGCTCTGTGCCCTCAAGGCCTTGCAGTCCCCTAGGCCCTCAACTCTGGCTGGGAGGCTGGGAAGGAGAGGATCCATGGGGCTTGGGGTGAGGAGCCATGTTCTGGAGGTGACAGTGCATCATTTCCCCCACAAGCCATTGGCCAGAACACAGTCATGTGGCCTCACCCAGCTATAAGGGAAGTTGGGAAATGAGATTTAGCCAAGTGCTCAGAGGAGGAGGAACTGGGTTTGCTGAGTATCCAGCAGGCTCTGTTGTATATCTAGCCTTTGCTCCCACCACCTCTCTGAAATCGCCCCCTTGGAGGTCACCAGTCAGCTCTGGTTACTAAAATATAATAGATTTTATTTTCCCTTACTTCCCAACAGCCTATGGCCCTGGCATCAATGCTTCTTCCTCTCTCTCTACCTGCTTCTTCTCAGCCACCATCTATCCCTATGCTGATAATTTTCACATCTGTACCTGCAACCCAACTGTCTCTTCCAAAAGCAGACCTGCATATCCCCTCAGCTTCCTGGCAGGTGCCTCTGACGGGACATCTCACATCGTATCCCATTTAACACCTTCCAAGCTGTACTCAGGATCTCATCATCTTCCCTTCAAACATGTTTCCCACTGTCTTTTTACCTGTCCAATAAAAGGCTCCATTATCCACCTGGTCAGAAATCTGTTGATTCCTCCATTTTCCTAGGCTAACCCACCACATCCTATCAATAATGTCTCTTAAATAGCTCCCAGATCCAGCCACTTTGCTCCAATATGCTAATTGCTTGATCTGCCACCAAGAACTTTACTTGATTTAGTTTCTGAGCTTATGGAACTTCTTCCCTAGCTGCTGTGTATTCACGAGGTGAAGCTTGAATTTAGGAAGGATCAAGACTGCCTTCATTTGTGATGTTAAAACCATAAATTTAGAGGCAAAGAACCAACACTGAACCTACACTGACCAGTGTAGGGTGCTGAGAGCCAAGTCCTTCTGGGATAACTGGAGATGGGACAGGAGTTCTGAAAACCCAATGTTCACTGAACCACTCCTACTCTGAAAAAGTAAAAATTCTATATAGCATAAACCTGAGAAATGATGGTATTATTGCAGGAGGGACAGGGAAGTAGACAAGTTGCAGAGGATCAGGTTTGCTTGGTTGTGTTCATTCTTCCGCTCTGTGCCCGACCTCCTGCTGGGTATTTGAACCTGAAGTCTCCAAGTGCAAAGAAGTCTTCAGACTTCTCCTGAAGTCTGTTGATGGCAGAGGCAGCCTGAGAAAGGCCCCCTTGGTGTAGAAAGTGTCAGCAGGGAGGAAGTCCTTCCTTCACACCCACACAGCCACACCACTTCCTGTCCACGATCCCACCCTGTATTGCACCAGCCAGCCTTGAAACTTGGGGTTTCCATCACTGAATCAGGCACCAATTTTGGCCTCAAACCTTGGTTAAGAATGATGACTCTTAACGGACAGGAAAGCGAGAGATCCAAAAGCCCCTCTCTTCTTTCCCAGCAATGCTGGGGTCCTTGCAACCCCTGGGTATTCACTGACACCGGCCGTGTGGGCTTTGCCCCAGCAAGAACTGGAAGGAAGGGGGCGGTCCCAACTCTCACTGACAAATGCTTTCCCTCCCTCCACATCCAGGAAGTCCTGGCAGGGTCCGCGAAGTCACAGGAAGAAAGCTTGTAACAGAGAGCTAGGGAGTAAAATGAAAGAAGAATGGAGAGGAGAGGACAGAAAGGAAAGAGAAAGGGAAGGAAAAAGGAAAGAGGGACAGAGGAAGGGAAGCAGGTAATGGGGATCCTGGCACCCTGAACCTAAACCATCTCTTCCCCAGACAAGTTGATGCTGAATCCACAGAAGGGTATGCTGGTGGAGTCCCCACTCAGCGCCCCCAAAATGCTGTGTCACTTGAGATGTAAAAGTGGAGTTATCCAAGGCCAGAATCTCCAGAAACAGCCTTACCCTGGAAGTCATGGGAACTTTTCTGGACTGCCCATCTAAAAATTGGCCACCTTGATGAAACTGTCCCACCCTGTATATTTGGGACAAAGAAGATAAGTGTGGTCAACCATGCCATGGACATCATCACCATTAGCATGACCCACACCAAAAGCCAAATGCAGGTAATCGTGTGCTTGGTGTGGTATGGATGAAAGGTTCACACCCTAAGTCCGGAGCTGTATTCAGGGGAGACTCTGCCCCTGGAAACTGCTTACCTGCTCTTTTGGTTATTCTGTCATAATCTTTTCTAGTACAATGGTCTTAAGAAGACCAGAAATGGGCTCGACGCCCATAGTTCAGTAGTTAGGGCATCGGCCACATACACCGGGGTTGGTGGGTTCAAAACCAGCCCAGGCCTGCTAAACAGCAATGACAACTACAACCAAAAAATAGCCAGGTGTTGTGGTGGGCACCTGTAGTCCCATCTACTTGGGAGGCTGAGGGAAGATAATCACTTAAGCCCAAGAATTTGAAGTTGCTGTGAGCTGTGATACTACAGCACTCTTTGGAGGGCAACATAATGAGACTCTTATCTCAATAAATAAACAAACAAACAAATAAATAAATAAAATAAAGAAGACCATAAATGTCATCACAGATTGGAATAAGGGGTACAAGCCCAGAATTCTGACCACAGGCCTGAGGGAAAGTGTGAGGGAGAGTCCATTGTTTGGATTCCAGCATGCCATCCTGAAAGGAGGTGTGCTTGGAACTTCCCTAATTCCGCTTAACAAGCTGCTCTTTATCCATCCATTAGCCAAGACTCTTCTGAAACTGGTTGAAGTTTTCAGTTGCCTTGTGCAGGGTGTAAGCGTCTGCTCTGCTCTGAATTTGTTCCTGCGCTGCCTGAACAGTGGGTGACAGATGCTTGGACAATGCACTTGCTGTTGTCCAGAAGCTTGGGCATCAGGACTGTCTTCTAAGTATCCCCTGCTTTCCTGGAGCTTTCCCACAGTCTTTCCTCTTGACCAGTAGCAAGGCCAGAAAGCACCCTCCAGAATGTCACAAACCCACAAAAGGCTCAATTCACCAAACAGTATTTTTTGAAATTGAGAAAGCAAGAAAGTTTGAGAAACACCAGTGGCAGCATACAACCTGGGGTTGAGGAGTAGAGAGAGCGAATGAATGTACCTTCCAGCAGTTCTTTGCAGACTATTAGTTATTATTACTAATATTTATTAGTAATTGCTCCTTTAATGAATATCTTTCAATAAACTGCACATTTTTAATAAAAATAAATACTAAATAATAAAAATAACAGTAAAATCATTATTAATAAAGTTGGATGTGGGGCAGCACCTGTGGCTCAAAGGAGTAGGGCGCCAGTCCCATATACCAGAGGTGGTGGGTTCAAACCCAGCCCTGGCCAAAAAAATAAAAAAGTTGGATGTGGTGGTGTGCACCTGTAGTCCCAGCTAGAGACTGAGGCAGGAGGATTGCTGACACTCAGAAATTCAAGGTTGCAGTGAGCTATCATAGCACCATTGCACTCCAGCCTGGGCAACAGAGCGAGACCCTGTCTCTAAAAATATATTCATATATATAGAGATAATTCGTTATTACTAATTTACAAATTAACCATTGTCCAAACAATCAGTGTATGTGTATGTGTGAGCAAGACCAACAAGTGAAAGATACCCATACACACACACACATACACACCTCAAGGAGCTTTGTTATCACACAACTTCTGAAATCTCACCTCTTTACCTGTCTCAGTTTGAGCAGAGGAAATTTAATGATTTCGTCCATCTAGTCTGAACAGGGAACACCCTTACTTAGACTATAAGCAACAGCAGGACAGAGATCATCATATTTTATGATAGCACATATTTTTAGCACATGGTAAACAGTGAAAAAAGTTTTGAATGATTGAATGACTACTCCCTCCTGAGTCTTCATCTCAGTTCAGACTCCAACCCAGCACCCCCCACTTCACTTCCTCTCTGTGACGTGAATTTCTCAGTGTTGCTTCTCTACTGATGAGTACAGACATTACCTACTTCCTTTGCTCCTATAATCCTTCATCTAGGTCAGTTTGCCTCATGTAAATTAGGAATTCCCATAAATCAGCAGAGAACTTGTTTAAGACTTTATAATGACAATGACAAAAGTGACAACAGGTTGATGATGAAGGTGCAGATGTGGGACAGAAATAGACACAAGACACAAATCTCTTCCGTTATCTTTAATTTAATTTTAATGTTGTAAATATAGTTATCACATTTTTTTTGTGTTCTATTACCATTGCCATTTAAGTTCTTAATATTGGTTTATGGTTATTTAATCAATTGTGTGTGCACACACATCACCAGCAGTCCTGGCCAAGGAGAAAATTAAGAGAATTTGAACAGGTTGGCATGGTAGGGAACAGGTGTGAGGGAAGACTATGCATTGTCTGGAAGACACCTTACAGGTTATCTGGTTATAGCTTTTAGTGTCTTTGAGCTATGTGACAACTCTGTAAATTATAGCTGATTGATAACAATGCAAAATAATTCTTATCTATCCAAAAGCAAATTATGTCTGCCCATGGACAATCAAGATGCTCTCTTCTCTCCCCCACCCCAGGAAAAACCAGTCTGCCTCTATTTGTACATTCATTTCGGAAGTATACCTGTTTCTCAGGTTCTCCTCTGAACTGCTTGGTTCCTTCACTGATTAATGATCTTTAATAAATTAAAATGTTAACACTGATTTACTTCACAGCTAAAACATGATTTTGCCTTTTAAAAAAATATTATCTTTAAACAGTATCAAATGACCCTAGTGTGTTGGGAGATATTTATTTGCTCCTGTGTGCACAGAGATGAAAGCTAGGTAACGTCCTGGCTTTGAGTGTCATTTCCACGGAGCAGGGAGTCCCAGGTGCCACTGGGCCTGTCCTGCTGTCCTGTGCTGCTTTACATTTTCTGCTCGTCTCCCTCATTTTTCCTACAACTCCGAACCGCCCTTTAGCTCACAGGCTAAATGTGACTTTCAGCAGAAGCCTTCTGTGATCTCCGGCAGATTTGATTACATGCTTTTCCCATGTGCTTCCCATGACTCTGCACATGAATCACAGAATGGGATGCTATTGTTTATTTAAATAAATGAATGTTTATTAAATAATGAATAAGCAAATGACTGGGTCCTGATGTGAATGATTTCACAGTATGTTTTATCCACCTGTTCCGTGACTGAATTCATAAGAAAACTTCTTGGGCCTAAGTGAATTTCTCTGTGGAAATGTTTCCCTTTCTTCTTTTCTTGCGGACACATCACTGTTTTTATTACGTATTTTCATACACTTGAAACCCCTTTCTACCTGTTCCATCTTTTCTTTTTCTTATTTTTCTTCAGTTGTATTTGTTTTCCTCTTCTAGTCCATCCTCTTTAACACAAGGCAAGATGCATAACTGAACCTGCGTTTATGAGCAACCACTTCAGAGGGTGGCAAGATCCCAATCTCTGGCTATCCTCCTAGCAGCCAGGACCACTTCTTAGGCACAAGAAGGGCGTAGGCAACACCCTGAGGCCAACCTGCAAGTGACCTTGATGCCCCTGTGTGTAGCTCTACCCACCTCCAAAAGGAAAAAGCACCTGACCCCCATTGAAAGCTAAGAATGTCACATCACACCCTTCTGTGCAGGACCCAGAGCAGACTGAGCAATCTGTGCACTTACCCTGATCAATTCTTTAATAGGGAGAAAGATGACACATTTCAGAAATACCAGGACCCCCTTTCAAGCCCAGATTCAGAAAGGCACTGTGGTGTACCTCCATGTCACTCCAGGGCCTCGCAAATGTGGTTGGTGGTCACTGAGCCTCCAGCTCATTGGGTGAGAAAATATGGAATCCTGTGTCTTTAAGAACTGAAACCACCCTAGAAACAGGATTTGATACCCTGAAGGAGACAGAAGACTTCCCTTTTGCTGTTCAAGTTTCATCTTCAGTTACCAGGAACTGAGCCGGGGCACCAGGTTACAGAGCTGCAGCAACACAGGTCTGCGAAGCTACGGCCGTCTGGAGATGAATACGCTCTTCTTTCTTTTTGAATGTACCTCACCACAGTGAAAAGTACGTTTGAGAAAGCCCCTGGTTGACTCTGCATGCCCCATGGGTTTGCTGGAAGAAAAAGGCCCTGGGGTCTAGTCCCAGGTGTCCCCAGCACTCCCCATGGTAGCAAGTCTCTCTCTGTATGGGGCCAAGCTCGCTGACAGCATGGCCAGGGGAACCTCTGCTGCAGGGCTGCAAGGGTCATGGGGTCCAACCTGTGCCATTTCACAGCTGAAGCAGCTGAGGCCCAAGATGCCAGCAGCACACCACACCCCTCAGGACAATTGGGGTGCAGCACAGCCGGCAATCCAAGTATCTCGACTCCTTTGCTGTGGCTTGACTCCATTCCATACAGTCACCCCTGCCACTGCCTTACACAGGCTGTGTCCAGATGAGGTAGTGCTGGTTTATCTCACGTGCCCCGTCACCCACACACTTGCTGCGTTCTCCACCCTTCCTTCCTCATGCTGCCCTGGTGGCTAGCTTCAGGTTGACATTAGCCCCTGGGAGGCACCAGTACAAGACTGGAAGGTAGAAGGAGGGAGGTGTGTGTGTGTATGTGTGCTGGGGGGAAGAAGGGTGGGCGAAGGGTTCTGACCTGCCTCTCCCTGACTCAGAGCCTAGGTCTGGCCCGGCTGGATCCCTGCAGCAGGACAGCCGCTCTCCCTCTGCCCCTTCAGGTCTAGATGTGGTTTCAGCTCCCTGCTGCTGACAGCCCCTGTGTGCCTTAGCATCCCTTGCTGTTTCCCTACCCTGTTTCCCAAATCCCTTCAGTAGAAGCATCTGCATGGAGTCCTGGAACCTGCCTGAAACACTGGTCAAACAGCATTCTAAGCCAAGGGACACTTGTCTAGGAGAAAATCACTTTGTGTGAATTCCAGGACCTGCAACTCAATGTCTGTCCTACTAATTAAGGCCCAGAGGATCCTCACCAGCGGGATCTGCCCGGGAAAGCAAAAGCTAAAGGCAGGCTGGAACCAGCCCGTCTCTAGCTCTGCGCCCTGCTGCGCCCACCCAGTGGGACAGCGTTCCTAAGCTCCTGTGAGACATGTAGACATAATTCTTCTCTCAACCTCTCTCTCACCCCCGCTCCCATGGAAAAATACACTCTGCTTTTCATTTCTCAAAGCCTGGAAAATGAAACCATCATCCACCCAGCTTCCCAAGTTGGAAACTATAGAACTAATTGGACTTTTTCTCCGACCAAGTCCAGCTGGTTTCTCTTCCATCTTTTCTCCTTTCTCTATACCAGGGGTGGCGAACACGCGGCTCTCGAGCCGCATGCAGCTCCAACAAGGTAACAAAAAACACCTGACTGAGCATGTTATATTATGTGTTTAATATATTATTGTTAAAATTATATGCTTTTGTGTGAGTGTTTGT